>KZ111324.1:0-14020 GCA_002120335.1 Hypoxylon sp. EC38
GCTTAAATAATTAATTATTATAATATTAATAATAATTTTTATAAAAAAATTAATTTAATATTTTAATTATAATAATATCTTTTATAATTAAACTTATTATTATTAAGTAATTATATATTTAATAATATAATTATTAATATATTAATATTAAGTTAAAACGAAAGCTTTAAAAATTAATATAATTAATAAACTTAAGCTTATTAATTATAAAAATATTTATACGCTCTAATCCTTTAAAAATATTAAACGATCGGTAGAAAAAATATTTAAGAATAAAGGCTAAAAAAGTATAAGTTATTATGGTAAAAAGCTATTAAAAGTATATATTAAAATATTATATTTTATTACTTCCTCTTACATATGTAATATTAGAATAAAAGAACTTATTTATAAGTTAAATAAAAAGATTAAAATGCCAATTTAATCCGTGATTATATGATTATTATTTTAAAAATTATTACCCTAGTTTAATCCTCCCTAAATAGATATATATACTAAGCTAGGTTAATTATTTTAATCATTTTAATCCTTCCCTTTATAAACTATTCTTAGCTTCGAATTTAGCCTTAATTTTATTATTTCATTAATTTCCTTATTCTTAACTACCATATATTTAATAGCGAGACTTTTTTAAGTTTTCTTAAATTTAGGTTTAAACTTTTCAAATTCCTTTTCCTTAGCTATAATTAACAAATACTAATAATCCTATCCTTACCATTTTATAGGGAATATTAATATAAGTTTAATGCCTATATCTTTATAAATATTACTTAACTATTAATAAAACAATAATAATCCCTTTTTAATATAATATTAAATTTTTTTTAAGCTAAATAAAAATAAAGGGTTTAAGGATAGTAAATTATTAAATTATAACTATTTAGGCTTTTTTATAGCCTTAAGTATTAAAGTTATAATAAAAGCTTTTTTCTTAACTATTTTAGTTATAAAAAAAACCTTTTAATTTTACATATTTTTATTATTATCACTTTCCTTAAGATTTTTATTAGGGCTACCAATCTTTACTTTAAAGCCTATTTCCTTACTTTTAATAAGGCTAGGAAATTGCTTTTAATATTCGTTAATAATTAATGATTTAAAGTTTAAAAGGAATGAGCTTTTAATAAAAATGTATTTTAAACCTAACTTTTAATTATCTTTGAAATTATATTCCTTTTAATTAATAAATTCCTCCTTAGCTATAAATAACAGCTTATTAATGTTTTTTTTAATTATATTATTATCCCTTACTTTAATTCCTTTATTAAGTTTAATTATATTAGCATTAATAAGGGTTAAAACATAATTATCGTATTTAATTAATAATAAGCATTTATTTTAATTAAAAAGCTCTTTAAGTTTAAGCTTTTAAATATCCTTTCCTTAAAAGCTTAGCTTAAAAATCTTACATAAAAAGCTACCATTAAAGTAATTAATAGTTAAAAAAGTCTTAAAAGTTTATTAAATTAATCTTATATCGATCCATACTTTTACATAATCAGATATAAATTTAATAAATCTTTCCATTAATTCTTATTAACTTATAAATTTTTCAAAGAATTATAAAAGGAATGTTAGTTTCTTATATATTAAATAAAGAATTGTATAAGATTAAAATTTATAACTTTAACTATTATTTTAATTAATTTAATTAAAATAAATAAGTTATTTTAACTCTTCAATATTTATAATAACTATAATACTTTTATCCTACACATTTTTAACTTATTTAAAAGTATATTTAACTCTATTTAATAATTTAGGTAATATATTAAAGAAGTTAATTTTTTATCATTAAGGAAAGTAAATTACTATAAAATAATAAGACTCCTTAAAATCTTTATTATTTTTTCTCTTAAGATTTTTAAGATTTATATATTTTAATAATAAGATATTATTAAGATTATATTCTTAAATAATTATAACAATGGCTTAGCTAAACCTTAAGATAGCTTTATATATTAAGATTTAAGGCATTATTAATTTTAAATAAACTTTTTTTAATATTATTTCTTTAATAATTAAAAACTATAAGATTTATATTTTATTAATAAAAAGCCATTTTTAGCTATAATAAGTATTTAATGTGTTTATTAGCGCCAAGGCTTATATTTCTAACTAATAAGATTAATTAAAGCCTTTAAGTATTTATTTATTATTAATTATTTCGTTATATAAAATATTTAATTTTTATAAGTTTCCCTTATAAAAGGTTATAATTTTAATTAAAAAATTAATTTAAAAATCTTTAAAATTTTAAGGTTTTTAATTATTATAAATATCTTATAAAAGCTTTTTAATCTTTAATAAACCTCTCTTTTATAAAGCTTTAATCCTATTATTAAGTTAATTTTTTTATGATAATATTATAAATGAGTTAATAAAAATACTAGGTTAATATATTAATTTATAAAATAAGAAAGATTTGGTTAATAATAAAATAATTTTAAATTAAATAATTAAAAGTTTATAAGTCTTTTTAAGTTAATTATTTCCAGTTTAAGCTTAAATTTAATAATTATTATTAAGATTTAAACTATTAAGTTTATAACTCTTTTAACTATCTTAAGAAATAATTTATATACTTAATTAATTATAGCTTAAGTAAGCCATTTTAACTAATTAAATACCTTTATTTACTAATAAATATTATTACCTTTTATAACTTTTATAATTTCCATAACTTTTTTTTCTTTATCTTTTTAAATCTTTTAACCTTTTTACCTTTTTTTTATTTAAACTACTATTTTATTAATTATATTAGCTATTTTTAATAGCTTAAAGGATGATATTAATATCCCTTTTATATCTTTTAATATAAAAACTTTTGCAACTTATAATACTTTATAAACACTTTTTCCTAATATTAAATTATAAAAAGTATATTTATTTTAAGCCTAATTTATAATATTTAATTATTTAACTAGTAAATTTATTACTAAGATATTATTTATTAATCTTATAGGTTATACCTTTATTTAAGCTAAGAGTAAAGGCTTTAATTAAGATATAATTAAGTTTTTAAAAGGATTACCCGAGAAGAAAAAGGCTACTATATTACCTATATTTAATTAGCCTTTTTCAAAACGTTTAAAGCTTAAATTAAAAGATATTTTTATAGGTTTAATGTTTTTTCCTATGATATTAAATATTACTATAACTTTTAAACATAAGGGATTTAATATCTTTAAATCCCTTCCCTTAATGTAGTAGGATATAATTATAATAAATATTAATTAAGCTAATCTTCCCTTAAAAAAGATAAAGTTTAAAGGTAATTTAAATTTATAAGATTAAGTTATAAAATTTATTAAAAGTAAGGTTTTTAGCTTATTTTATAATTTATTTAATAAAGTGATTTTACTTAAAAACTTTATTTTTAATGGTTTTTAAGCAATTTAAACTAAGAATAATAGTTTTTAAAAATTTATTTTTACTTTTAAACTAAAGTAAGTAAAGAATTTAGTTATAATAATATTTCAATTATTCTTTTTTAAACTAACTTTAAGTATATAAATAATTTAAAATATATTAATTTTTCCTATTAAGGATATGACTTAAGATAAATATATATATTGGTAGTTATTATCTTATAATTTTTAATATTATACTTAACTAAATAGGTAATACTTAAGGATAATATTTAAGGTATTATTATTTTAAGCTAAGCTATTATATATTAAGCTTTAATAAGGAAGATTAATTAGTAAATTTATATTTTCTTTAAGTATAAATCTTTATTAGGTTATAAGATTATTTATATAGTTATATAAATATCTTAATAAAGTTTTATATATTTGCTATAAAAGGTAAATAAAAAGTTTAAATAGTGAAAGATATTTAAGGATATAATCATTTTAAAGATATTAATTAATCCTTAACACTATTTAATAGTTTTATAATATGTATATATATGTTATAAAGATTTATTTTTATAACTTTAGGAATAAAAAGAATAGTTATTTTAAGGTATAATTGTTTTAAAAGTCTTTTTTAATTAAGATAATTAATCTTATAAATTCTTTTAATAATATAAAAATTAAAAAAATAGAATTGCTAAAGTGGATTAAGAAGTAAATTAAGTTTATAAATTTATAGCTTATAAGTTCGGGTATATTAAAGACATATATTTTTAATATAGTATAATTAAGCTTTAAATTTTTATAATTTTATATTCTTTTTTAAAATTATATTAATTAAAGGTCTTTTAATTAAATTCTTTTTATACCTTAATAATAATATTCTTATCTTCTTTAAAATTATCATTTATTATAACATATTTCTTTTTATATTTTATTAAGATATAAACTTTAATTTTATTATATATAATCTTATAATTTAATTTTTAAGGCTTAATTTCTTATTAATTAATATTCTTAGGTTTTTTTACTAATTTATCTAACATTTATATATCCTTTTAAGGCTTTATAGGCTTTTAATATCCCTCCTTATCCTAAATAAAATGCTTTAATTTATTTTCTAAGTAAATATTTTATAAAATTTTATCTTTTAAATCTTTAATAATATATTTATATTTTAATCTAACCTTTTTAATAATATAAGGTTTATTTTAATTATATTTAAACTTTTATAATTAAGATTTATTAATATATTTTAAGGGATTATATAATAAAATTAAATTATCTTTTTTTAATAATTGCTTTTTTAGCCTATTTATTAGCTTTTTATTATTTTAATTAGTATATTTTTTACATTTTTAAACTATAATTTATATTATTTAATTAATATTAACTTATTATTTTTTAATTATCTTAGCTTATATAATGAGTAAATTAGCTTTAAATATAACATCGTTTTAATTTAATACTTTTTATAAAGATATAAAAGCTTTAATTAGGAATATTAATCTTTGGCTATATATTACTTTATAAATGTTTAAGTTATATTCTTAAATAAAGGTTTAATTGGTAAAGATTATAACATTAAGTATTTTAACCTAGCCTTTATAAGTCCTATTAATTAGCTTTTTTAAGCTAATTTTAATCAATTTATGCCTAATTTCTACTTAACCTTAATATTTTGGATAATAAACTAAGCTAATGTTTCTATTTATTCCTAGTTTTTTATAAGTAGCTTTAACCTTAGCTTTAAATTTAAGTCTTTCATTAACTTTAATTTTAAAAAAAATATTATTTTAATTATAAATCTTCTTAATTAAAAATTTAATAATTGAATTAATATTAACTTTTTATAAAGGCTTTGTCTTTAAGTAATTTACTAATTATTCTTTGGCTTTAATAATAATTATATATCCTTAATTATTTAGTATATATTAGATATTTATTACTTAATAATAAAATAGATTATTAAGTATTAAATTTTTTAAAAAATTTAATAATCTTTTTATATTAAATTTCTAATATTAAAAATATAACTTAATAATATTTGTAATATAGTTATAATTATCTTTTTAATAATATAAAATTAAGATTTTTTTAAAAATTAAATCTTTTCTTTTATATTTATAATTAATATAATATAATTAGATAATTTCTTTTTTTACTATATTATTATTAACAATCTAATATTAATAATGATATTTATCTTTTTTAAGGAATAAAATCTTATCCTATATAGTATATTTTAAGGCTTTATATTTAAAGGCTATTTTAACTTTATATCTTTTTTTTAATTAATCTTTAGTAAATCTTTTAAAGAGTTTTAAAGTAGTTAAAAATCTTATTATATCCTATGATTTAATACTTTAAGTTTTATTTTTATGGAAAATAGAGATATTACTTTCTTTAGGACTTTTTAAAAATTTTAAAATGTTTAAAGAAATTATATTAAGCTAAAAGCTAATGAAATCATTAATATTTTCCTCTTATTAATTATTTTAATTGTTTAATAATCTAATAGATTTTTTAGATAAAATATCCATTATAATATTCTTTTTCCCTAAAATATAATAAATTTTAAAGTTAAACATTTTAATATAAGCGATCTATTTAATGAATATAACATTAAGGAGATTAAAAATTTATTATTTAACTAAATAATTAAGGCTTTAATATTTATTTTAAAATAAAAGTAGATTTTATAAAGGTAATTACAAAATTTTTATAAAGATTTTACTATTATTAAGTATTCCTTTTTAATGGTATTATAGTTTAATTTTATACCCTTTTAAATATTTAATTTATATTTTATAAGTTTAAATTTATTGTTTTAATTAAGCTACTTAAATATGCTTTCCCAATTATCATTAAAGATGTTAATCTTTAAGATGATTAATAGGTTAAACTTATAATTTATAATTATAAGACATGGGGTAATTATTAATGTTTTTTGTAAGGTAATCATGGCCTGTTATTAAGGTTTTTTCTATTTAAATGACTTATTTTTATATAAAAGCAAAATTAAAGGAATTATTATTAAAGTATAATAATTAATTCATATTCAAAAATATATAATTAATCTTATAAAGGTTTTAACTTTTATAATATTATTATATTTAATCTATTTAAAAATCTTTTTAATCTTTACAATATTAGGCTATTTATTATTAATATTATAAATATAGTTAACAATTTTTACAATTAAGCCGTAAAATATTAACTTAATAATATTTATAATAGTTTTTTTTAATTTAAAATTAAGGAATATATCATTAATATTTTTAATATATTTTAAGATAAAGTATTTAATTTTAGGGTAAATTTCTTAATCATTATATTATATTTTAAGTCCTTTAATTCTTATATTGTTAAAGAAAGGTTTATACTTGTATAATATTAAGTTATATAAGAGGTATGTTATTATTTTAAGGAAGTATATTATTAAATTTATAGCCTTTTATAATAATATAATTATTTATAATAATTTAATTAATATAGTAAACATTATTAAGTTTTTATTAAATATTAATAAGGATATTTAATTATATTTTAAGAAAAAGTTAATAATAAATAATATAATATATATAGTAAATTTTTTTAAAAATTTATCATAACTTTTAAATAGAAAGGCATTTTTAATTATTTAAGCTTTAAAGACATTAAGATTAATATATTTATTATTTATTAGGTTTTATATGATATTATTTTAATCTTATATGGGGATATAATTTTATTATGTATTTAAATAATTTCGTTAAAATCCCACATTAATGCTATCTTTTTATAGTAAAATATTTTAATAAGGATTTTCTTTTCTTAATTAGTAAGTTTTATATCTTTAAGCTTATTTATAAGGATTTTTAAATATTTTAAAATAAGCTTAATATTTTTAAGCTATTTTGCAAATTTAAGGAATATATTCTTATAAGGTTTATCTTTCCTAATTAATAATAAGTTTTTAATATTATTAAAGGCTTCTTTAAACATTATTTCTTTCTAATTAATTAATCTAGGTGAATATTATTTCATTTAACAGGGTATTATTTATAAGATGGATTTTTTAAAATTTGGATTTATATATGGTATTAATTTAAATTATATTTTTATTAAAATGCTTATATCCTTTTTATTAAATTACCTTTTTTCTTATTTTTTTAAAGGCTTTTTTAGTAGCTTTTTTTATAATTAATATAAAATTTTTATTATTAAGTTTAATTATAACTTAGTTTTTTTTTTCTAGTTTAAAAAGAAGATTTTTAAGGTTATTATTTACTAGGGTTGTTTTGGTATCTTTTTAATTAAAAAGGTTAATTATATTAATTTTTATAAATAAATTATTTAGGATTATTTTATATAAAGTTTATGATTTTAGTGTGTATGTAGTATAAAGTTTAATTCTATTATTAATATGGCTTTTATTAATAGTAATAACTTTTAATTTTCTAAATTATATAAGTTAATTATATTTTTTAAAGCTTAATTAAGGTAGTTTTTAAATATTAATAAAACCTTAATTCTTATAGCTTTAAAGGTTAAACATCTTATTAATATATTAGCTTTAAAGTAAAATAATATCTTAATTAAATATATAAAATTTATCCTAAATAATAGCTTTAAAATAATTTATTTATTATTAACTATGTAGATTTATAAGGTAAATTGGTTTATTAATAATTCTAATATATTTAGTCCTTAATTTATCTATTTAAGCTTAGTAATTTTTATGGGAAATATATTTTTTAATAATATAGGATTTAATTATAATATTAGCTTAAGTTTTAATATTAATAATTATTAAAATAAAGTTTTCTTTATTTATAGGGTTTATTTAAATAGTATATTTTAGTAAAGGTTTAATATATATAAATATATTATTATTATTAATAGATTAATTAAGGATTTTAATCTATAAGTTTATAAAGGTATAATTTACTTTATTATTATTAAAAAAGCTTAAATAGGATTTTAATTAGGCTTTTTAAATATAATTAGGTTTTTTTTAATAACCTTTTTAACATCTTTTAACATATTTTTAACTAGTATTTTAATAGATTTAGTAAGCAATAGATTTTCATTTTAATTTAATATAAACTTATAAATAAGATTTATAAAGCTAAATATAAACTTAATTAAATCTTTTTAAGTGATTTTAAATCATTCCTTATTATTTTTAATAATCATTTCTTATTAAAATTTTATAACCTTTAGGTTAAAAAATTCCTTAATTTTTATAGGTTTTATTTTAAAGGAATTAATAATAATCCTTTTAAGTTAATCATCTTATATAATTCCTTTAATATTATTATTTAAGATATTATGGTTAATTGGTTTTTCAAAATTATTTCTTTAATGTTTTATTATATTACTATAAATACCTTCTTTTTTAAATTCCTATTTATATATACTTTTAATATATTAAAATTTATTTGAATTAATAGTTAATTTGGCTTATATATTAGATAATTAATAAGATTTATTTTTTTAAATTTTTCTTTAAATCCTATTATGTTTATTATTAAGGCTTATATGGATTAATTAAAAATCCCTTTATTTTATAATATTATTAAATCATTTACTTTTAAAAAGATAAATATAAGATTAAGTTTTATAAGTTAAGTAGTTATTAATTAGTAATATATTTCTTTAATTAGTTAAAACCTAATAGTTATAATGTAAATGATAAGATATAACTAAGTTTATCTTAATGTTAACATTAGATTTAAACTTAAAATAGTTTATATAAATATATTTAAAGCTATAATTTCCTTTATAATGATTAAGAATGCCTAATTGGCCTTAATATTATATTGCCTAGCTTTTAAATAAATACTTATAAATATATTTAAGGGAATATTATTTATAAATAAAGTTTTTTTAAATAGGTAAAAGCCTTATATAAGTATTTATAATATAAATATATTTAAGGTTAAATTATTTATAAAATTATATTAATTTATATTTAATTTATTTAAATCTTATTAAAAAATATTATATTAATAAGTTATAAAAGATTTTTAATATATTTTTATAAGACTTAGTTATATTGCTTTAAAAAGGCCAAATATAAATGACAATTTTAGTAGTAAATATAATAAGTAATAAATCATCCTTAAATTTAAAAATATTATTTAATAAGGGATAATAAGTTAAAATTATAATAGAAAGAAAAATTTAACCCTTTCGATTTATTATTAATAACTAATTTATATTAATATTATAATTAATATTTATTAACTTAATTATTTTATAAGTTATATTAAGTATTATTAATATTATATTATATATTTAAAAAGAGGTAGATTGTGAATAAGAAGTTATATAACTTTTATACACTTTAACATTAAAGTAAAGTTATTTTTTTAAGTATAATAATATAGCTAAAAAAATCTTTCCATATTTATTTAATTAATATTATTTAAAAATATATAAATTATTTATTAATATAGCCTATTTTAAATTATAATTCTTACCTATTTATATTTACTAACCTATTAAAATAATTTATATTTTAAATTAAATTTCCTACTTACTTATAATTATAAAATTAAGTAATTTTATCCTAATTAAATAACCCTATTAATATAAGTAAAAGGATATTTTATTAATTAAGATAGTAAATTATATTATTATATTAATAAAATATAAAAGAAATTTAGCTTTAATAATAAAAAGGATTATAATATTTATTTAATTAGTTATTTATTAGCTTATATAAAAAGAGATAATATAAATAAATTAAGAGTAATTTTTAATATAATATATTAAATAGCTTTAACCTTATTTATATATTTTAAATCATTATATAATAGTGTTAATAAAGGAGTATAAAAGGTTTTATAAAGGGTAATAAGGAAATATAAATAAAATTATAAAATAAAAGGGTAACATTTTTATAAAATTCTTTAATTATTATTATCTTTTAATAATAATTAAATGGAAGTAAATAATATATAGTTAAAAGATAAAATTAATATATAATTAAAGGCTAATAAAAAATAATCTTTAAAGTATTAAATTTTAAAAGTTTATTATTAAAATAACCTATAGGAAGAAGCTTAAATATAATTATCCTTATTATAATAAAGGATTAAATATTAAAGGATAATATTTACATAATATTCTTATAAATATTATAATTTTAATTAGCCATTAATAATTTTATATCTAAATATAATTAACAAGGTATATATTTATTATTATACTTTATTATTTAATAAAAAAAAAGGGTGATTTAATAGTATAGGTAGTTAAAAATAATAATTAAAATTTACCTTACTATTATAAAAACCTAATTTATTATTATAAGGACTTAATTTACTATTATAAAGACTTAATCTATTAGCGCCATGTGAATAGCCACCACTATAATTTATTTGTTAACATAAAGTTATAAAGGCTTAAAAACTAGTTATATTTAACTATGCTCTAAAGGTAATAAATTCATACATTAGAGTTATAACCAATATAAAATTAATAATAGCTTAATTAAAATATTTAAGGATATAATTATTTAATATAAATATATTATATAATAATATAATAACTTCTATAATAAATATTTTAATATAAAAAGCTAAATAAAAGTAATTATTAATATTAATAAAAAGATTAATTAACCTTATAATTAATTTAATAATACCATTATTATCTTTAATTTAATAAGTTATATTAAGTAATAATTAAAATTTTATTAGATTAATCTTTTTAAGATTAAAATCATAGAAATTAATTAAAATAACATTTAAAATTATAACCTAACTAATATATATGCTTTAATATATATTTTAACTTAAGCCAATTACACTATTAGTTCTAATGGAATTAAAATAAAATAAGATATGGCTTATAATATTAATTATATTGGCAATAATATTAAATTAAAATATGGTTAATAATATTAAAATATATATGAAAAATATAATCTTTATAAGGGGGTAAAATTAATTTATATATAATTTAAAATAAAAAAAATATATATTAGAAAATTATAAAAGTAGCTTAATTAATAAATAATAATGGTAATATTGGAAGAATATTAATTATAATTTAATTATAAGGCCATTAAATATATTTAAAAATAAATATAGGATTAAGCAAAATAAAAAAAAATAAAAAAAAATTTTTAAAAGTAAGTAATTAAGGAAATAATATGTAAAAGATAGGATTGGTAATAAGAGGAAATATCTTATTAATGTTAGTAAAACTAAGATTTATTTAATTATTATATTTATATATAAGTGGATATTATTTTATAAATTAAATAAGCTTATTTAACTTTATATAAGGTTAGAGTTGGCTTTGTTATAAGAATATTAAATTAGATAGTATATAAGAGATAATAATTAATAAAGGTAAGAAAGTAATAAGCTAAAATATTTATAAAGTAATAGTTAAGATTTAAAATTTATTAATAATAAAATTAATATAATTATTTATATTTTTCTTAGTAATATTACTATTAATGTATAATAAACTTAAATGATATTAATTTTTATTATATTAATATATATTATAATTATATATAAATATATAGAATAATAAAAGAGCCTTTAATTATTATATAATTAAAATAAGTAAATATTTTAAATGACTAATTAGGAAATTTAGTATATTATTTTATAATTATTATCCTAAGTAAAAATAATAAATTATATACTAAATTTATATATAATTATTAGTAATATTATTTTATTATTTTATAAAAAAAAAGGTATTAATAAATAAATCATATATATATATGCTAAAAAAAATATAAGATTATTATTTATAATTAAGCATATATAATAATTAAAATAATAAGATTATATTTATAAATTATATAATAATGGATAAAGAAAATAAATTAAATAATAGGATATAATAAGAAAATATAATAATTAATCATAAAACTAATTAATTTTTAAAATATAAAATAGAAGTTATAAAAAGGCTTATATTTAAAATATAAAATAATAGGATAATTGGTTTAAGATATCATTTATAATTAGTAATAATATAAAATTAAATAAAATATATATAACTCCATATATAGCTTAAATAAAATTAAGCTATAATAGATTAATAATGGCTTATTATAAGGATATATGTCATTTTTAAACTATTAAGGTAATAATATAATATATTTTTATTTGATTAATTAATAAGGCTTAATATAAATTTTATTTAAAGAAAAAGCTATAAGGTAAGGAGTAATAATAAGATTTAAATAGATTAAATTAAGCTAATTATAAGTTAGCTAATGTGGATAAAATTTAAAGCTTCCTAGAAAAAATATGGATTAAGTAATAAGGGAGATCTTATAAATATTATCATATAATAAGCCATTAAATCTAATTAGGATAAAAAAGATTAAAATAAAAGTTTGATAAAGTTAACAAAAGTAATTAAATAAGATATATGTAGTAGAAATAATAATAGTAATTAATATAACTTTATATATAAGGATATAAATAAAACTAATTAGGCATATAAATAAATAAAAATTAAAAGGAAAAAGGATAAAAAAGTAATAATAAAATTAATAATATTAAATTATAAAGGATTTAAAGAAAATAAAATATAGTATAAATATTATTAATAGATTATATATAATTTTATATACCTTATTTGGTTCTTTTATTAAATAAGTTACCTTTTATATTACTTTTTTAATTTAATTAATTAGAAGGGAATATTTATCCCCTATTATTTACATATCTTTACTTATATTCTTATTAATTCTTATTTTAATTTAAACTATAATAACTTTGGTCCTAAATATTATATTATAGAATAATTTAAATTACTTTATAACTTAAAATAAGGATATCATTTTAACTTTAATATTATTTAAATATACCTTATATTTATAAAATAATTTAGCTATTTATCCTAAATTAGGTAGGGGATTCCTTATTATAATACCTTATATAATGTCCTATTATTAATTTCTTAAGTATAATTTATATATATTTATGCTATATATATAAATTAAATTTATTTAAAAATAAAGCCTTAAATTTAAGCTATAAAATAACCTAAATCACTTTATATTATAATATTTAAGGCTAAAATTATCATGGTTTAAATTAAAATAAATTATTAATAAGGATGTAAATAATGTGGGATAGTAAATGTGGATTTTTAATTAATTAGATTTAAAAATCTAATAAGAAAATAGCCAAAAAAAATAATAACCTAATAAAAGGATATTAAACTAATAAATACCTTAAATGTGAGTAATATAATAAGCTATTTAATAAAAACTACTAAAATTATATCCAAATTTTATAAAGGCTATTATATTAAATTAAAGAAACTTATTAAGAATTTCCTATAGTAGGAATCTTAAGTATTAATTACTTGGAAAATTTCAAAATATAATAGTGCAATAGGAGCTATAATAAGAGCTATAATAAGAGCTATGGCAAATATAGCAGATATAATAAGGTTAAAAAATAATAAAATAAAATAATTTTATATTTAATTTTTTAAATTATTTTATTATTAAATAAATAAAGTTTATTAATTATTTAATATATAATTAATTTTAATTAATAGTTTTTTATTTAAAATTTAATTTTAAATTTAATTTAAAAATTATTATAAAATAATAAAAAAGTAAATAAATAAAAACACGTAAAAGTAATGCGTAAAATAAATAAATAATTAATTAAAAATTA
>KZ111325.1:0-13981 GCA_002120335.1 Hypoxylon sp. EC38
AAAAAAGTTATATTTAAGTTAAATTTTTTTAATTAATATAAAAACACTTTTAAATATTATATATATAAAGTATATAAAGCTTATATATGCTTAAATAATTAATTATTATAATATTAATAATAATTTTTATAAAAAAATTAATTTAATATTTTAATTATAATAATATCTTTTATAATTAATAAACTTAAGCTTATTAATTATAAAAATATTTATATGCTTTAATCCTTTAAAAATATTAAACAATTGGTAGAAAAAATATTTAAAAATAAAGGTTAAAAAAGTATAAGTTATTATAATAAAAAGTTATTAAAAGTATATATTAAAATATTATATTTTACTATTTCCTCCTATGTGTATAATATTAGAATAAAAAAGCTTATTCGTGAGTTAAATAAAAAGATTAAAACGTTAATTTAACCCATGATTATATAATTACTACCCTAAGAATTATTACCCTAACTTAATCTTCCTTAGATAGATATATATATTAAGCTAGGTTAATTATTTTAATTATCCTAATCCTTCCCTTTATAGATTATTCTTAGCTTTAAATTTAGCCTTAATTCCATTATTTTATTAATTTCCTTATTTCTAATTACTATATGTTTAGTAGTAAAACTTTTTTAAGTTTCCTTAAGTTTAGGTTTAAACTTTTTAAATTCCTTTTCCTTAGCTATAATTAATAAATATTAATAATCTTATTTTTATCATTTTATAGGGAATATTAGTATAAGTTTAATACTTATATCTTTATAAATATTACCTAGCTATTAATAAGGTGGTAATAATCCCCTTTTAATATAATATTTAATTCTTTCTAAGCTAAGTAAAGGTAAAGGATTTAAAAATAGTAAATTATTAAATTATAACTATTTAAACTTTTTTATAACCTTAAGTATTAAAGTTATAGCGGAAGCTTTTTTTTTAACTATTTTAGTTATAAAGGAGGCTTTTTAATTTTATATGTTTTTATTATTATCACTTCTTTTAGGATTTTTATTAAGGTTATTAATCTTTATTTTAAAGTTTATTTCCTTATCTTTAATAAGGCTAGGGAATTATTTTTAATATTTATTAATAACTAACGATTTAGGATTTAAAAGGGGTAAGCTTTTAATAAGAATATACTTTAAACCTAACTTTTAATTATCTTTAAAATTATATTCCTTTTAATTAATGAATTCTTTTTTAACTATAAATAACGGCTCGTTAATGCCTTCTTTAATTATATTGTTATCCCTTACTTTAACTCCTTTATTAAATTTAATTATATTAGTATTAATAAGGGTTAAAATATAATTATTATGTTTAATTAATGGTAGGCATTTATCTTAATTAAAAAGCTTTTTAAGTTTAAACTTTTAAATATTTTTTCTTTAAAAGCTTAGCTTAGAAGTTTTATGTGAAAAGTTATTATTAAGGTAATTAATAGTTAAGAAAGTTTTAAGGGTTTATTAAATTAACCTTATATCGATCTATATTTTTATATAATTGAATATAAATTTGATAAATTTCTTTATTAATTTTTATTAGCTTATAAATTTTTTAAAGAACTATAGGAGGAGTGTTAATTTTTTATATATTAGGTAGGGAATTGTATAGGATTAAAATTTATAGCTTTAACTATTATTTTAATTGATTTAATTAAAGTAAATGAGTTATTTTAACTTTTTAATGTTTATAATAGTTATAATATTTTCGTCCTATGTATTTTTAACTTATTTAAAAATATATTTAACTTTATTTAATGATTTAAATAGTATGTTAAAGAAGTTAATTTTTTATTGTTAAGGAAAGTAAATTATTACAAAATAATAAAACTTTTTAAAATCTTTATTGTTCTTTTTTTTAAGGTTTTTAAGATTTGTATGTTTTAATAGTAAAATGTTATTAAAATTGTGTTCTTAGATAATTGCGGCGGTAGCTTAGTTAAACTTTAGGATAATTTTATATGTTAAGGTTTAAGGCATTATTAATTTTAGATAGATTTTCTTTAATATTATTTCTTTAATAATTAAAAACTATAGGATTTATATTTTATTAGTAAAGAGCTACTTTTAGTTATAATAGGTGTTTAGTATATTTACTAGCGTTAAGGCTTATATTTTTAATTAGTGAGATTAATTAAAGCCTTTAAGTATTTATTTATTATTAATTACTTTGTTATGTAAAATATTTAATTTTTATAAATCTTTTTTATAAAGGGTTATAATTTTAATTAGAAGATTAATTTGAAAATTTTTAAGATTTTAAAATCTTTAATCATTATAAATATTTTATAAAAGCTTTTTAATCTTTAATAAATCTCCCTTTTATAAAGCTTTGGTTTTATTATTAAATTAATTCTTTTATGGTAACATTATAAATAAGTTAATAAAAATATTAGGTTAATGTATTAATTTATAAAATAAGGAAGGTTTAATTAGTAATAAGATAATTTTAAATTAAATAATTAAAGGTTTATAGGTTTTTTTAAGTTAATTATCTTTGGTTTAAGCTTAGATTTAATAATTATTATTAAGATTTAAACTATTAAATTTATAGCTTTCTTAACCATTTTAAGAGATAATTTATATATTTGATTAATTATAGTTTAAGTAAATTGTTTTAACCAATTAAATACTTCTATTTATTAATAGATATTATTACTTTTTATAGCTTTTATAATTTTTATAACTTTTTTTTCTTTATCTTTTTAAGTTTTTTAACCTTTTTACCTTTTTTTTATTTAAACTATTATTTTATCGGTTATATTAGCTATTCCTAATAGTTTAAAAGATAGCGTTAACATCTTTCCTATACCTTTTAGTATAAAAGCTCTTGTAATTTATAATGTTTTATAAGTATTTTCTCCTGGTATTAAATTATAAAAAGTATATTTATTTTAAGCTTAATTTATAATGTTTAATTATTTAACTAATAAATTTATTATTAAAATATTATTTGCTAATTTTATAAACTATACCCTTGTTTAAGTTAAAAGTGAAGGCTTTAATTAAGATATGATTAAGTTTTTAAAGGGGTTACTTAAGAAAAAAAAGGCTATTATATTACTTATACTTAATTAGCCCTTTTTAAAGCATTTAAAGCTTAAATTAAAGGATATTTTCGTAGGTTTAATATTTCCTTTTATAATATTAAATATTGTTATAACTTCTAAGCGTAAAAGATTTAATATCTCTAAGTTTTTTCCCTTAATATAGTAGGATATAATTATGGTAAATATTAATTAAACTAATCTTTCCTTAAAAAAGATAAAGTTTAAAGGTAATTTAAATTTATAAGATTAAGTTATAAAATTTGTTAAAAGTAAGGTTTCTAACCCATTTTATAGTTTATTTAATAAGGTGGTTTTACTTAAGAATTTTACTTTTAATAATTTTTAAGCAATTTAAGCTAAGAATAATGGTTTTTAAAGATTTATTCTTACTTTTAAGCTAAAACAGATAAAGAATTTAATTATAATAACACTTTAGTTATCCTTTTCTAAGCTAACTTTAAACATATAAATGATTTAAAATATATTAATCTTCCTTATTAAGGATATAGCTTAAGGTAAATATATGCATTAATAACTATTATTTTATGATTTTTAACACTACGCTTAACTAAATAGGTAATACTTAAGGATAATACTTAGGATACTATTGTTTTAAACTAAGCCATTATACATTAAGCTTTAATAGGAAAGACTAATTAACAAATTTATATTTTTTTTAAATATAAATCTTTATTAAGTTATAAAATTATTTATATAATTATATAAGTATTTTAATAAAGTTTCATATATTTATTATAAAAGGTAAATAAAAAGTTTAAATAATAAAAAACATTTAAAAATATAACCATTTTAAAGATATTAATTAATCCTTAACATTATTTAATAATTTTATAATATATATATATATATTATAAAGGCTTATCTTTATAACTTTAAAAATAAGAGGAATAATTATTTTAGGGCGTAATTATTTTAAAAGCCTCTTTTAGTTAAAACAATTAACCTTATAAATTTTCCTAATAGTATAAAGATTAAGGGAATAAAATTATTAAAATAGGTTAGGAAATAGGTTAAGTTTATAAATTTATAACTTATAAATTTAAATATATTAAAGGCATATATCTTTAATATAGTGTAATTAAGTTTTAGATTTTTATAATTTTATATTCTTTTTTAAAGTTATATTAATTAAAGACCTTTTGATTAAACTCTTTTCATGCTTTAATAATAATATTTTTACTTTCTTTAAAATTATTATCTATTATAACATATCCCTCTTTACATTTTATTAGGATATAAACTTTAATTTTATTATATATAATTTTATAATTTAATTTTTAAGACTTAACTTTTTATTAATTAGTGTTCTTAAGTTTTTTTACTAATTTATCTAACATCCATATATTTTCTTAAGGCTTTACAAGCTCTTAATATCCCTCCTTATCTTAAATAAAATATTTTAATCTATTTTCTAAATAAATACCTTATAAAGTTTTACCTCCTAAATCCTTAATAATATATTTATACCCTAATCTAACCTTTTTAATAATATAAGATTTATTTTAATTATATTTAAATTTTTATGATTAAAATTTATTAATATATTTTAAAAGATTATATAATAAAACTAAGTTACCCTTTTCTAATAACCACTTCCTTAGTTTACTTACTAACTTTTTATTATTCTAATTAATATATTCTTTATATTTTTAAGCTATAATTTATATTATTTAATTAATATTAACTTATTATCTTTTAATTATCCTAACTTATATAATAAATAAATTAACTTCAAATATAATATCATTTTAATTTAATACTTTTTATAAAGGTATAAAAACTTTAATTAGGAATATTAATTTTTAACTATATATTACTTCATAAATACTTAAACTATATTCCCAAATAAAGGTTTAATTAATAAAGATTATAGCATTAAGTATTTTAACCTAGCCTTTATAAATCCCATTAATTAGCTTTTTTAAGCTAATTTTAATTAATTTATATCCAATTTTCACTTAACCTTAATATTTTAGATAATAGGTTAAGCTAACATTTCTATTTATCCCTAATCTTTTATAAGTAGTTTTAATCTTAATTTTAAATTTAAATCCTTTATTAACTTTAATCTTAAAAGGGATGCCATTTTAATTATAAATCTTCTTAATTAAAAACTTAATAATTGAATTAATATTAATTCTTTATAAGGGCTTTATCTTTAAGTAATTTATTAATTATTCTTTAACTTTAACAATAGTTATATATCCTTAATCATTTAATATATACTAAACATTTATTACCTAATAGTAAAATAAATTGTTAAATATTAAACTTCTTAAAAGATTTAACAATTTCCTTATATTAGATTTTTAATATTAAAAATATAACCTAATAATATTTATAATATAACTATAACTATTTTTTTAATAATATAAAGCTAAGATTTTTTTAAAGGTTAAATCTTTTCCTTTATATTTATAATTAACATAACATAATTAAATAATTTCTTTTCTTACTATATTATCGTTAACAATTTAGCATTAATAATAATATTTATTTTTCTTAAAGAATAAAATCTTATCTTATATAATATATTTTAAGGCTTTATATTTAAAAGCTATTTTAACTTTATATCTTTTTTTTAATTAATCCTTAATAAATCTTTTAGAAAGTTTTAAAATAGTTAAGAACTTTATTATATCCTATAATTTAATACTTTAGGTTTTATCTTTACAAAGAATAAAGATATCACTTTCTTTAAGGCTTTTTAAGGATTTTAAGGTATTTAAAAAGATTACATTAAGCTAAAAGTTAATGAAATCATTAACATTTCCCTTCCACTAATTGTTTTAATTATTTAATAATTTAATAAATTTTTTAAATAAAATATCCGCTATAATATTCTTTTTCCTTAAAACATAATAAACTTTAAAGTTAAACATTTTAATATAAGCAATCCATTTAATAAACATAGCATTAAAGAAACTTAAAAACCCATTATTTAACTAAATAATCAAAGCTTTAATATTTATTTTAAAACAAAAGCAAACTCCGTAAAGGTAATTATAAAGTTTTTATAAAGACTTTACCACTATTAAATATTCCTTTTTAATAACATTATAGTTTAATTTTATACCTTTTTAAATATTTAATTTATACCTTACAAGTTTAAATTTATTATTCTAATTAAGCTACTTAAGTATGCTTCCTTAACCATTATTAAAGGTATTAATCTTTAAAATAATTAATAAGTTAAACTTATAATTTATAACTATAAGGCACGGAGTAATTATTAACGCTTTTTATAAAGTAATTATAGCCTATTATTAAGGTTTTTCCCATTTAAACGGCTCATTTTTATATAAAAGCAAAGTTAAAAAAGCTATTATTAAAACATAGTAATTAATTTATATTTAAAAGTATATAATTAATCCTATAAAGGTTTTAACTTTTATAACGTTATTACACTTAATTCATTTAAAAATTTTCTTAATTTTTACGATATTAGGTTATTTATCATTAATATTATAAATATAGCTAACGATTTTTACAATTAAGCTATAAAATATTAACTTAATAACATTTATAATAGCTCCTTTTAGTTTAAAATTAAGGAATATATTATTAATATTTTTAATATATTTTAAAATAAAGTATTTAACTTTAAGGTAAACTTTCTAATCATTATATCGCGTTTTAAATCCTTTAATTTTTACATTATTAAAGAAAGGTTTATACTTATATAATATTAAGTCATATAAAAAACATATTACTACCTTAAGGAAATATACTATTAAATTTATAACCTTTTATAATAATATAATCATTTATAATAGCCTAATCGATATAGCAAACATTATTAAGTCTTTACTAAATATTAATAAAAGTATTTAATTATATTTTAAGAAAAAATCGATAATAAATAATATAGCGTATATAGCAAATTCCTTTAAAAACTTATTATAACTTTTAAGTAAAAAGGTATTTCTAATTATTTAAGCTTTAAAGGTATTAAAATTAATATGTTTATTACTTGCTAAGCTTTATACGATACTATTTTAATTTTATACAAGGATATAATCTTATTATATATTCGAATAACCTTGCTAAAATCTTACGTTAACGTTATCTCTTTGCAGTAAAATACTTTAATAAAGATTTCCTTTTCTTAATTAGTAAGTTCTATATCTTTAAGCTTATTTACGAGGACTTTTAAACGTTTTAGGGTAAGCCTAATATCTTTAAGCTATTTTATAAATTTAGGGAATATATTCTTATAAGGCCTATTTCTCCTAACTAATAATAAGTTTTTAACGTTATTAAGGATTTCTTTAAGTGCTATTTCTTTTTAATTAATTAATTTAAGTGAGTGTTATTTCATTTAATAAGGCATTATTTATAAAATAAACTTTTTAAGACTTAAATTTATATATAATATTAATTTAAATCGTATTCTTATTAAAATACCTATATCCTTTTTATTAAATTGTTTCTTTTCTTATTTTTTTAAAGGCTTCCTTAATAGCTCTTTTTATAATTAATATAAAATCCTTATTATTAAATTTAGCTATAATTTAATCCCTTTTTTTTAATTCGAAAGGAAGATTTTTAAAGTTATCATTTATTAAGATTATTTTGGTATTTTTTTAATTAAAAAGGTTAATTATATTAACTTTTATAAATAAGTTATTTAGGATTGTTTTATATAAGGTTTGTAATTTTAGTGCATATGTAATATAAAACCTAATTTTATTATTAATATAGCCTTTATTAATAATAACGATTTTTAATTTTCCAAACTATATAAATTAATTATATCTTTTAAAGCTTAATTGGGGTAACTTTTAAGTGTTAATAAAACCTTAATTCTTATAACTTTAAAGGTTAAACATCCTATTAATATATTAGCTTTAAAGTAAAATAATATCCTAATTAAATATATAAAATTTATTCCGAGTAATAGCTTTAAAATAATCTATTTATTATTAACTATATAGATTTATAAGGTAAACTAATCCATTAATAACTTTAATACACTTAATCTTTAATTTATCCATTTAAGCTTAATAATTTTTATAAGAAATATATTTTTTAATAATGTAGGATTTAATTATAATATTAGCTTAGGCTTTAATATTAACAATTATTAAAATAAAGTTTTTTTCATTTATAAGGCTTATTTAAATAATACGTTTTAATAAAGGTTTAATATATGTAAATATATCGTTATTATTAGCGGGTTAATTAAAGATTTTAATCTATAGGTTTATAAGGGTATAATCTACTTTGTTATTATTGAAAAAACTTAAATAGGATTTTGATTAGGCTTTTTAAATATAGCTAGGTTTTTTCTAATAGCTTTCTTAGTATTTTTTAACATATCCTTAACTAATACTTTAATGGATTTAGTAGGTAATAAATTTTTGTTTTAATTTAATATAAACTTATAAATAAGATTTATAAAGCTAAATATAAATTTGATTAAATCTTTTTAAGTGATTTTAAATCGTTCCCTATTATTTTTAATAATTATTTTTTGCTAAAACTTTATAGCCTTTAAGTTAAAGAATTCCTTAATTTTTATAAATTCTATTTTAAAGGAATTAATAATAGTCCTTTTAAGTTAATTATTTTGTATAATTTCTTTAATACTATTGTTTAAAATATTATAGTTAACTAATTTTTTAAAGTTATTTCTTTAACATTTTATTATATTATTATAAGTACTTTCCTTTTTAAGTTTTTATTTATATATACTTTTAGTATATTAAAATCTATTTAGATTAATAATTAATTTAGCTTATATATTAGGTAATTAATAAGATTTGCTTTTTTGAATTTTTCCTTAAATCCTATTATACTTATTATTAAGGCTTATACGAATTGATTAAAAATCCCTTTATTTTATAATATCACTAAATCATTTGCTTTTAAAAAAATAAATATAAAATTAAGCTTTATAAATTAAGTAATTACTAATTAGTAATATATTTCCTTAACTAGTTAAAACTTAATAACTATAATATAAATAATAGGATATAGTTAAGTTTGCCTTAACGTTAATATTAAACTTAAGCTTAAAATAGCTTATATAAATATGCTTAAGGTTATAACTTCCTTTATAATGGTTAAAAATATTTAATTAGCCTTAATATTATATTACCTAACTTTTAAGCAAACATTTATAAGTATATTTAAGAAAATATTATCTATAAGTAAGGTTTTTTTAAATAAGTAAAAGCCTTATATAAGTATTTATAGTATAAATATATTTAAGGTTAAACTATTTATAAAATTATATTAACTTATATTTAACCTACCCAAATCTTATTAAAAAGTATCACGTTAATAAGTTATAAAGGATTTTTAATATATTTTTATAGGATTTAGTTACATTATTTCAAAAAGGCTAAATGTAAATGGTAACCTTAGTAGTAAGTATAGTAAGCAATAGATTATTTTTAAATTTAAAAATATTATTTAATAGGGGGTAATAAGCTAAAGTTATAATAGAAAGAGAAATCCAACCCTTTTAATTTATTATTAATAATTAATTTATACTAATATTACAATTAATATTTATTAACTTAATTACCTTATAAGTTATATTAAATATTGTTAGCATTATATTATACATTTAAAGAAAGGTAAATTACAAATAAAAAATTACGCAACTTTTATATACTTTGGCATTAAAATAAAGCTATTTCCTTAAGTATAATAATATAGCTAGAAAAATCTCTTTATATTTATTTAATTAATATTATTTAAAAATATATAAATCGTTTATTAATATAGCTTATTTTAAATTATAATTCCTACCCATTTATATTTACTAACCTATTAAAATAATTTATATTTTAAATTAAATTTCCTATTCACTTATAACTATAAAACCAAGTAACCTTATCTTAATTAAATAACCTTATTAATATAAATAAAAGAATATTTTATTAACTAAGATAATAAATTATATTATTATATTAATAAGATATAAAAGAAACCTAACTTTAATAATAAAAAGGGTTATAATATTTATTTAATTAATTATTTATTAACTTATATAAAAGGAAATAATATAAATAAGTTAAGGATGATTTTTAATATAATATATTAAATAGCTTTAACCTTATTTATATATTCCAAACCATTATATGGTAGCGCTAGTAAAGAAGCGTAAAAGGCCTTATAAAAGATAGTAAGGAAATAGGTAAAATTATAAAGTAAAAGGATAATATCCTTATAAAATTCTTTAATTATTACCATTTTTTAATAATAGTTAAATAAAAGTAAATAACATATAATTAAAGAATAAAATTAACATATAGTTAAAGGCTAATAAAAAATAATCTTTAAAATATTAAATTTTAAAAATTTATTATTAAGATAACTTATAAGGAAAAACTTAAATATAATTATCCTTATTATAATAAAAGATTAAATACTAAAGGATAATATTTATATAATATTCTTATAAATATTATAATTTTAATTAGCTATTAATAATTTTATATTTAAATATAATTAATAAGATATATACTCACCACTATACTTTATTATTTAATAAAAAGGAGGAGTGACTTAATAATATAAATAATTGAAAATGATAATTAAAATTTACCCTATTATTATAAGGACTTAATTTACCACTATAAGGACCTAATTTACCGCCATAAAAATCCAATCTACTAACGCCACGTAAATAACCGTTATTACAACTTACTCATTAATATAAGGTTATAAAGGCTTAAAAACTAATTATATTTAACTATACTTTAAGGGTAATAAATTTATATATTAAAGTTATAACTAATATAAAGTTAATAACAACTTAATTAAAACATTTAAAGACATAATTATCTAATATAAATATATTACGTAATAATATAACAGCTTTTATAGTAAATATTTTAACATAAAAAGTTAAATAAAGGTAATTATTAATATTAATAAAGGGGTTAGTTAACCTTATAACTAGTTTAGTAACACTATTACCATTTTTAATTTAATAGATTATATTAGGCAATAGTTAAAACTTTATTAAGTTAATCTTTTTAAAATTAAAGCTATAAGAGTTGGTTAAAATAACATTTGAAATTATAACCTAACCAATATATATACTTTAATATATATCTTAGCCTAAGCTAATTATATTATTAATTTTAACAAAACTAGAATAAAATAAAACATAGCTTATAATATTAATTATATTAATAATAATATTAAATTAAAATATAATTAATAATATTAAAATATATATGAAAAATGCAATCTTTATAAAGGGATAAAACTAATTTATATATAATTTAAAATAAAAAAAGTACATATTAGAAAATTATAAAGGTAACTTAATTAATAAATAATAATAATAATACTAGGAGAATATTAACCACAATTTAATTATAAGGCCATTAAATATATTTAAAAATAAGTATAAGATTAAGTAAAATAGGAAAAAATAAGAAAAAATTTTTAAAAGTAAGCAACTAAAGGAATAATATATAAGAAATAAGATTAATAATAAGAGGAAATATTTTACTAATACCAATAAAGTTAAGATTTATTTAATTATTATACCTATATATAAATAAATATTATTTTATAAATTAAATAAGCTTACCTAACTTTATATAAGGTTAAAGTTAGCTTCGTTATAAAAATATCAAATTAAATAATATATAAGAAATAATAGCTAGCAAAGATAAGAAAATAATAAGCCAAAATATTTATAAAGTAATAATTAAGATTTAAAATTTACTAATAATAAAATTAATATAATCATTTATATTCTTTTTAGTAATACTACTATTAATACATAATAAACTTAAGCAATATTAATTCCTATTATATTAATATATATTAAGATTATATATAAATATATAAAATAATAAAGGAGTTTTTAACTATTATATAATTAAAGTAAGTAAACACCTTAAATGGCTAACTAGGAAATCTAACATATTATTCTATAATTATTATCCTAAATAAAAATAATAAATTACATATTAAATTTATATATAATTATTAATAACATTATTTTATTATCTTATAAAAAGAAAGGTATTAATAAATAAATCATATATATATACATTAAAAGAAATATAAGATTATTATTTATAATTAAGTATATATAATAATTAGGATAATAAAACTATATTTATAAATTATATAATAATGAATAAAGAAAATAAACTAAATAATAAGATATAATAAGAAAATATAACAACTAGTTATAAAATTAATTAATTTTTAAAATATAAAATAGAAGTTATAAAAAGGCTTATATTTAAAATATAAGATAATAGGATAACCGATTAAAGATATTATTTACAATTAGTAATAATATAAAATTAAGTAAAATATATATAGCTTTATATATAACTTAAATAAAATTAGGCTATAATAGATTAATAATAACCTATTATAAGGATATATATCATTTTCGAATTATTAGGACAATAATATAATACATTTTTATTCAATTAATTAATAAAGCTTAATATAGATTTTACTTAAAGAGAAAATTATAAAGTAAAAAATAATAATAAAATTTAAATAGGCTAGATTAAACTAATTATAAATTAATTAATATAGATAAGATTTAAAGCTTTTTAAAAAAGATATAAATTAGGTAATAAAGAAAACCTTATAAATATTATTATATAATAAGCCGCTAAATTTAGTTAAGATAAAAAAGATTAAAATGAAAGCTTAATAAAATTAACAAAAGTAATTAAATAAAATATATATAATAGAAATAATAATAATAATTAATACGATTTTATATATAAGGATATAGATAGAATTAACTAGGCATATAAATAGGTAAGAACTGGAAGAGGAAAGGATAAAAAAGTAATAATAAAACTAACGATATTAAGTTATAAGAAATTTAAGGAAAATAAAATATAATATAGATACTATTAATAAATTATATACAATTTTATATACCCTATTTAATTTTTTTATTAAATAAGTTACCTTTTATATCACTTTTTCAATTTAATTAATTAAAAGGGAGTATTTATCCCTTACCATTTATATATCTTTACTTATACTTTTATTAATTTTTATTTTAATTTAAGCTATAATAACTTTAATCTTAAATATTATATTATAAAATAATTTAAATCGCTTTATAATTTAAAATAAGGGCATCATTTTAACTTTAATACTATTTAAATATACCTTATATTTATAAAATAATTTAATTATTTATTTTAAACTAGGTAAAGGACTTCTTATTATAACACCTTATATAATATTTTATTACTAACTTTTTAAATATAATTTATATATATTTATACCATATATATAAATTAAATTTATTTAAAAATAAAGCCTTAAATTTAAGTTATAAAATAACTTAAATCACTTTATATTATAATATTTAGGGCTAAAATTATCACGGTTTAAATTAAAATAAGTTATTAATAAAGGTATAAATAACACAAGATAGTAAATGCAAATTTTTAATTAATTAAATTTAAAAGTTTAATAGGAAGATAGTTAAAAAAAACGATAGCTTAATAAAAGGGCGTTAAACTAATAAATACCTTAAATATAAATAATATAATAAATTATTTAACGAAAATTACTAAAATTATACCTAAATTTTATAAAGGCTATTATATTAAATTAAAGAAGCTTATTAAGAATTTCTTATGGCGGGAATTTTAAGTATTAATCACTTTAAAAATTTCGAGATATAACAATGCGATAGAAGCTATGGTAAAAGCTATAATAGGAGCTATAGCAAATATGATAGGTGTGATAAGGTTAAAAAATAATAAAATAAAATAATTTTATATTTAATTTTTTAAATTATTTTATTATTAAATAAATAAAGTTTATTAATTATTTAATATATAATTAATTTTAATTAATAGTTTTTTGTTTAAAATTTAATTTTAAATTTAATTTAAAAATTATTATAAAATAATAAAAAAGTAAATAAATAAAAACACGTAAAAGTAATGC
>KZ111326.1:0-13934 GCA_002120335.1 Hypoxylon sp. EC38
TTTAATTATAATAATATCTTTTATAATTAAACTTATTATTATTAAGTAATTATATATTTAATAATATAATTATTAATATATTAATATTAAGTTAAAGTAAAAGCTTTAAAAATTAATATAATTAATAAACTTAAGCTTATTAATTATAAAAATGCTTATACGTTTTAATCCTTTAAAAATATTAAATAATTAGTAGAAAAAATATTTAAGAATAAAGGTTAAAAAAATGTAAGTTATTATAGTAAAAAGCTATTAAAAGTGTGTACTAAAGTATTATATTTTACTACTTCCTCCTACATGTGTAACATCAGAATAAAAGAGCTTATTTATAAGCTAAATAAAGAGATTAAAATGCTAATTTAACTTATAATCATATGATTATTACCTTAAAAATTATTGCCTTAACTTAATCCTCCCTAGATAAATATATATATTAAGTTAGATTAATTATTTTAATTATTTTAATCCTTCTTTTTATAAATTATTCTTAACTTTAAATTTAACCTTAATTTTATTATTTTATTAATTTCCTTATTCCTAATTATTGTATATTTAGTAACAAGATTTTCTTAAATCTCTTTAAGTCTAGGTTTAAACTCTTTAAATTCCTTTTCCCTAACTATAATTAATAAATATTAATGATCCTATCCTTACCATTTTATAAGGAATATTAATATAGGTTTAATACCTATATTTTCATAGGTATTACTTAGTCATTAATAGGATAATAATAATCTCCCTTTAATATAATATCTAATTCTTTCTAAGCCAAGTGGAGATAGAAGATTTAAAGATAATAGATTGTTAAATTATAATTATTTAGGCTTTTTTATAGCCTTAAATATTAAAATTATAACAAAAGCTTTTTTCTTAACTATTTTAATTATAAAAAAAGCCTTTTAATTCTATATGTCTTTATTATTATCACCTCCCTTAGGATTTTTATCAAAACTACCAATCTTTACTTTAAAGCTTATTTCCTTACCTTTAATAAAGTTAAAAAATTATTCTTAATATTTATTAATAATTAATAATTTAGGATTTAAAAGGGGTAAACTTTTAATAAAAATATACTTTAAATTTAACTCCTAATTATCTTTAGAATTATATTCTTCTTAATTAATAGATTCCTCTTTAGCTATAAATAACAATTTGTTAATATTTTCTTTAGTTATATTGTTATCCCTTGCCTTAACTTTTTTATTAAATTTAATTATATTAGTATTAATAAAAGCTAAAGTATAATTATCATATTCAATCAATAATAGACATTTATCCTAATTAAAGAGCTCTTTAAATTTAAGCTTTTAAACATCCTTTCTTTAAGAGCTTAACTTAAAAGTCTTATATAGAAAGTTATCATTAAGGTAATTAATAGTTAAGAAAGTTTTAAAAGTTTGTTAAGTTAATTTTATACTAATTTATATTTTTATGTAATTAGATATAAACTTAATAAATCTTTTTATTAATTCTTATTAGCTTATAAATTTTTTAAAGAATTATAGGAGGAATATTAATTTCTTATATATTAGGTAAGGAATTGTATAGGATTAGAATCTATAGCTTCAACTATCATTTTGATTAATTTAATTAAAATAAATAAATTATTTTAGCTCTTTAATATTTATAATAATCATAATATTTTTATCCTATATATTTTTAATTTATCTAAAAGTATATTTAGCTTTATTTAATGATTTAGATAGTGTATTAAAAAAGTTAACTTTTTATTATTAAAAAGAATAAATTATTATAAAATAGTAAGGCTTTTTGAAATTTTTATTATTTTTTTTCTTAAAGTCTTTAAGATTTATATATCTTAATAATAAGATATTATTAAGATTATATTTTTAAATAGTTATAATAATAGTTTAGCTAAACCTTAAGATAGCCTTATGTATTAAAGTTTAGGGTATTATTAATTTTGAATGAACTTTCTTTAATGTTATTTCTTTAATAATTAAAAATCATAAAATTTGTATTTTATTAATAAAAAGTTATTCTTAGTCATAGTAGATATTTAACATGTTCATTAGTATTAGGGCTTATATTTTTAGTTAGTAAGATTAATTAAAGCTTTTAGGTATTTATTTATTATTAATTATTTTGTTATATAAAATGTTTAATTCTTACAAATCTCCTTTATAAGGGGTTATAACCTTAGTTAAAAGATTAATTTAAAAATCTTTAAGATTTTAAGGTCTTTGATTATTATAAATATTTTGTAAAAGCTTTTTAATCTTTAATAAACCTCCCTTTTATAAAGCTTTAATCTTATTATTAAGTTAATTCTTCCATAGTAATATTGTAAATAAGTTAATAAAGGTATTAGGTTAATGTATTGATTTGTAAAATAAGGAAGATTTGGTTAGTAATAGGATGATCCTAGATTAAATAATTGAAGGTTTATAGGTCTTTTTAAGTTAATTATCTCTGGTTTAAGCTTAAATTTAATAATTATTATTAAGATTTAAGCTATTAAATTTATAGCTCTTTTAACCATCTTAAGAAATAATTTATATATTTGATTAATCATGGCTTAAGTAAGCTATTTTAGCTAATTAGATGTTTTTATCCGCTAATAAATATTATTGCCTCTTGTAGCTTTTATAATTTTCATAATTTCTTCTTTTTTATCTTTTTAAATTTTTTAATCTTTTTACCTTTTTTTTATTTAAATTATTATTTTATTGGTTATATTAATTATTCCTAATAGCTTAAAGGATAACATTAATATTCCTCCTATATCTTTTAATATAAAAGCTTTTGTAACTTATAATGCCTTATAAATACTTTTTCCTAATATTAGATTGCAAAGAGTATATTTATTCTAAACTTAATTTATAATATTTAGTTATTTAATTAGTAAATCTATCACTAAGATGTCATTTACTAATTTTATAAGCTATATTTTTATTTAAGTTAAAAGTAAGGGCTTTAATTAGGATATGATTAAATTTTTAAAAAAATTACTTAAAAAGAAAAGGACTATTATGTTACTTATATTTGATTAGCCTTTTTCAAAGTGTTTAAAGCTTAAATTAGAGGATATTCTTATAAATTTAATACTCTTTCCTATGATATTAGGTATTGTTATAACTTTTAAGTATAAAAGATTTAATATCCTTAAATCCTTTCCCTTAATATAATAAGATATGGTTATGGCAGATGTTAATTAAACTAATCCTTTTTTAAAGAAGATAAAGTTTAAAAATAATTTGGGTTTATAGGATTAGGTTATAAAATTTATTAAAAACAAGGTTCTTAACTTATTTTATAATTTATTTAGTAAGGTGGTTTTATTTAAAAACTTTACTTTTAATAATTTTTGGATAATTTAGGCTAAGAATAATGGTTTTTAAGGATTTGTTCTTACTTTTAAGCTAAAATAGGTAGGGAATTTAGTTATAGTAATATTTTAGTTATCCTTTTCTAAGTTAACTTTAGGTATATAGATGATTTGAAATATGTTAATCTTTTTTATTAAAGGTATAGCTTAAGGTAGATATATATGTTAATAACTATTATCTTATAATTTCTGGTATTATGCTTAGTTAAATAGGTAATACCTAAGGATGGCATTTAAGATGTTATTATCTTAGGCTAAGTTATTATATATTAAGCTTTAATAAAAAGAATTAATTGATAAATTTATATTTTTTTTAAGTATAAATCTTTATTAAGTTATAAGATTATTTATATAATTGTATAAATATTTTAATAAAGTTTTATATGTTTATTATAAAAAGTGGATGAAGAATTTAAATAATAAAAGGTATTTAGGGATATGGTTGTTTTAGGGATATTAATTAATCCCTAATATTACTTAATAATCTTATAGTATATATGTATATATTATAGAAGCCCATTTTTATAATTTTAGGGATAAAAGGAATAGTTGTCTTAAAATATGATTATTTTAGGAGCCTTTTTTGGTTAAGATGATTAACCTTATAAATTCTTTTAATAGTATAAAGATTAAGGGAATAGAATTGTTAAAGTAGGTTAAGAAATAGGTTAAATTTATAGGTTTATAGCTTATAGGTTTGGGTATATTAAAGGTATATATTCCTAATATAATGTGGTTAAGTTTTAAATTTTTGTAATCTTATATTCTTTTTTAAAGTTATATTAATTAAAAATCTTTTAATTAAATTCTTTTTATGCCTCAATAATAATGTTCTTATTTTTTTTAAGATTATCATCTATTATAATATATCCCTTTTTACGTCCCATTAAGATATGGACTTTAATTTTATTATATATAATTTTATAATTTAATTCTTAAGGCTTAGCTTTTTGTTAATTAATATTTTTAGGTTTTTTTACTAATTTATCTAATATTTATATATCCTTTTAAAGCTTTATAGGCTCCTAGTATCCCTTTTTATCTTAGATAAAATATTTTAATCTATTTTTTAAGTAAATATTTTGTAAAATTTTGTCTCTTAGGTTTTTAATAATGTATTTATATCTTAATCTAACCTTTTTAATAATATAAGATCTATTTTAACTATATTTAAACTTTTGTGATTAAGATTTATTAATATACCTTAGGGGGTTATATAATAGGATTAAATTATCCTTTTCTAATGGCTACTTTTTTAGCCTGTTTACTAACTTTTTATTATTCCAATTAATATATTCTTTATATTTTTAAGTTATAATTTGTATTATTTGGTTGATATTAACTTATTATTTTTTAATTATCTTAGCTTATATAGTAAGTAAATTAGCTTTAAATATGATATTATTCCAATTTAATACTCTTTATAAAGGTATAAAAGCTTTGATTAAAAATATTAATCTTTAACCATATATTATTTTATAGGTGTTTAAGCCATATTCCTAGGTAGAGGTTTAATTAGTAAAGATTATAACATCAAATATCTTAATCTAGCCTTTATAAGTCCTATTAATTAGCTTTTTTAAGCTAATTTTAATTAATTTATACTTAATTTTTATTTAGCCTTAATATTTTAGATAATAAATTAGGCTAATATTTCTATTTATCTCTAGTCTTTTATAAGTAGTTTTAACCTTAGTTTTAAATTTAGGTCTTTTATTAATTTTAATCTTAAAGGGGATATTATTTTGATTATAAATTTTCTTAATTAAAAATTTAATAATTAAATCAATATTGATTTTTCGTAAGGACTTTACTTTTAAATAGTTTATTAATTATTTTTTAGCTTTAATAATAGTTGTATATCCTTGGTTATTTGGTATGTATTAGATGTTTATTACCTAATAATAAAATAAATTATTAAATGTTAAACTTTTTAAGAGATCTGATGGTTTTTTTATATTAGATTTCTAATATTAAGGGCATGATTTAATAATATTTATAATATAGTTATAACTATCTTTTTAATAATATAAAGTTAAGATTTTTTTAAAGGTTAAGTTTTTTTTTTTATATTTATAATTAATATGGTATGATTAGATAATTTCTTTTCTTATTATATTATTATTAATAATCTAATGTTAATAATAGTATCTATCTTTCTTAAAGAATAAAATTTTATCCTATATAATGTATTTTAAGGCTTTATGTTTAAAGGCTATTTTAGCTTTATGTCTTTTTTTTAATTAATCTTTAATAAATTTTTTAGGGAGCTTTAAAATAGTTAAGAACCTTATTATATTTTATGATTTAATATTCTAGGTTTCATCTTTATAAAAAATAGGGGTATTACTTCCCTTAAGGCTTTTTAAAGATTTTAAGGTATTTAAGGAGATTACATTAAGTTAAAAGCTAATGAAATTATTAATATTTCCTTTTTATTAATTATTTTAATTATCTAATAATTTAGTAAATTTTTTAAATAAAGTATCCACTATAATATTTTTTTTCTTTAAAACATGGTAGATTTTAAAATTAAACATTTTAATATAAGTAATCCATTTAATAAATATAATACTAAAAAGATTAAAAATCTATTATTTAATTAAGTAATTAAGGCTTTAATATTTATCTTAAAATAAAAACAAATTCTATAAAGGTAATTACAAAGTCTTTATAAAAACTTTACTATTGTTAAATATTTCTTTTTAATAATATTATAATTTAATTTTATACCTTTCCAAATACCTAATTTATACCTTATAAATTTAAATTTATTATTTTAATTAAATTATCCAAGTATACTTCCCTAACCATCATTAAAGGCATCAGTCTTTAAAATAATTAATAAGTTAAACTTATAATCTATAATTATAAAATATAAGGTAATTATTAATACTTTTTATAAGGTAATTATAACCTATTATTAAGATTCTTCTTATTTAAATAATTCATTTTTATATAAAAGTAAAGTTAAAGGAGTTATTATTAAGGTATAATAATCAATTTATATTCAGAAATATATAATTAATCCTATAAAGATTTTAACTTCTATAATACTATTATATTTAATCCATTTAAGAATTTTTTTAATCTTTGTAATACTAAGTTATTTACCATTAATACCATAAATATAGCTAATAATTTCTATAGTTAAATTGTAAAATATTAACTTAATAATATTTATAATAACTCTTTTTAATTTAAAATTAAGGAGTATATTGTTAATATTTTTGATATATTTTAAAATAAAGTATCTAATTTTAGGATAGACTTCTTAATTATTATATCACATTTTAAATCTTTTAACTCTTATATTATTGAAAAAAGGTTTACACTTGTGTAATGCTAAGTTATATAAAAGGCATATTATTATCTTAAAAAAGTATATTATTAAATTTATAGTTTTTTATAATAATATAATCATTTATAATAATTTGATTAATATAGTAAATATTATTAAGTCCCTATTAAATATTAATAAGGATATTTAATCATATCCTAAAAAAAAATTAATAATAAATAATATAGCATATATAATAAATTCCTTTAAAAACTTATTATAATTCTTAAGTAAAAAGGTATCTTTAATCATCTAGGCTTTAAAAATATTAGGATTAGTATATTTATTACTTATTAAACTTTATATAATACTATTTTAATCTTATACAAGGGTATAATCTTATTATATATTTAAATAACCTTATTAAAATCCTATACTAATATTATCTCTTTATAATAAAACATTTTAATAAGGATTTCTTTTTTTTAATTAATAAATTCCATATCTTTAAGCTTATCTATAAAGACTTTTAAATATTTTAGGGTAAGCCTAATATTTCTAGGCTATTTTATAAATCTAAGGAATATATTTTTATAAGACCTATTTTTTTTAATTAGTAATAAATCTTTAGCATTATTAGGGGTTTTTTTAAGCATTATTTCTTTCTAATTAATTAATTTGGATAAATATTATTTTATTTAGTAGGGTATTATTTATAAGATAGACTTTTTAGGATTTGGGTTTATATATAATATTAATTTAAATTATGTTTTTATTAAAATACCTATATCCTTTCTATTAGATTACCTTTTTTCTTATTTTTCTAAAAGCTTTTTTAATAACTTTTTTCATAATTAATATAAAATCTTCATTATTAAATCTAGTTATAACTCAATCTCCTTCTTTTAGTTCGAAAGGAAGATTTTTAGGGTTATTATTTATTAAGATTACTTTGGTATCCCTTTAATTAAGAAGGTTAACTATATTAACTTTTATAAATAAATTATTTAAGACTATTTTATATAAGATTTACAATTTTAATATATATATAATATAAAACCTAATTCTATTGTTAATATAATCTTTATTAATAATAACAATTTTTAATTTTTTAAATTATATAAATTAACCATATCTTCTAAAATTTAATCAAAGTAACTTTTAAATATTAATAAAACTTTAATTTTTATAGCTTTAAAAATTAGATATCTTATTAACATATTAGCTTTAAAATAGAATGATATCCTAACTAAATATATAAAGTTTATCCTAAGTAATAACTTTAAAATAATCTATTTATTATCAACTACATAAATTTATAAGGTGAATTAATCTATTAATAACTTTAATATATTTAATCCCCAATTTATCCATTTAAATTTAATAATTTTTATAAGAAATATATTTTTTAATAATATAGGATTTAATTATAATATTGGCTTAAGCTTTAATATTAATAATTATTAAAATAAAATCTTCTTTACTTATAAGATTTATTTGAATAATATATCTTAATAAAAATTTAATGTATATAAATATATCATTGTTATTAATAGGTTAATTAAAGGTCTTAATCTACAAATTTATAAAAATATAATCTACTCTGTCATTACTAAAAAAGCTTGAATAGGATTTTAATTAAACTTTTTAAATATAGTTAGATTTTTTCTAATAGCTTTTTTAACATTTTTTAACATATCCTTAACTGGTATTCTAATAGATTTAATAAGTAATAGGTTTTTGTTTTAATTTAATATGAATTTATAAATAAGATTTATAAAGCTAAGTATAAACTTAATTAAATCTTTCTAAATAATCTTAAATTATTCCTTACTATTTTTAATAATCATTTTTTACCAAAACTTTATAACCTTTAAGTTAAAGAATTCTTTAACTTTTATAAATTTTATTTTAAAGAAATTAATAATAATCCTTTTAGATTAATTATCTTATATAATCTCTTTAATATTATCATCTAAGATATTATAATTAATTAGTTTTCTAAGGCCATTTTTTTAACATTTTATTATATTACTATAAGTATCCTCCTTTTCAAATTTTTGTTTATATATACTTTTAATATATTAAAATCTATCCAAATTAATAGTTAATTTAACCTATATATTAGGTAATTAATAAGATTTATTTTTTCAAATTTTTTTTTAAATTTTATTATATTTATTATTAAGGCTTATATAAACTAATTAGGGATTTTTCTATTTTGTAATATTATTGAATTATTTATTTTTAAAAAGGTAAATATAAGATTAAGCTTTATAAATCAAATAATTATTAATTAGTAATATACTTCCTTAATTAGTTAAAACCTAATAGCTATAATATAGATGGTAAGATATAACTAAATTTATCTTAATATTAACATTAGATTTAAACTTAAGATAGCTTATATAAACATATTTAAAGCTATAACCTCTTTTATAATAATTAAGAATATTTAATTGGCCTTAATATTATACTATTTAACTTTTAAGTAAACATTTATAAATATATTTAGGGGAATATTATTCATAGGTAAGGTTTCTTTAGATAAGCAAAAGCCTTATATGAGTATTTATAATATAAATATATTTAAAATTAAATTATTTATAAAATTATATTAACTTATATCTAGCCTATTTAAATTTTATTAAAAAGTATTATATTAATAAGCTATAAAAAATCTTTAATATATCTTTATAAGACCTAGTTATACCACTCCGAGAAGGCTAAATATAAATAATGACCCTAATAATAAGTATAATAAGTGGTAAACTATCCTTAAATTTAAAAATATTATCTAATAAAGGATAGTAAATTAAAGCTATAATAGAAAGAAAAATCTAATCCTTTTAATTTATTATTAATAACTAATCTATACTAATATTATGATTAATATCTATTAACTTAATTACCTTATAAGCTATATTAAATATTACTAATATTACATTATATATTTAAAAAGAGGTAAATTATAAATAAGAAATTATACAACTTTTATACACTTTAATATTAAAGTAAAACTATTTTCTTAAATATAATAATATAGTTAAAGAAACCTTTTTATATTTATTTAATTAATATTATTTAAAAATATATAAATCATTTATTAATATAGCTTATCTTAAATTATAATTCTTATCTATCCATATTTACTAACTTATTAAAATAATTTATATCTTAAATTAAATTTCTTACCCACCTATAACCATAAAACCAAGTAATCTCATCCTAACCAAATAGCCTTACTAATATAAGTAAAAAGATATCTTATTAATTAAAATAATAAATTATGTTACTATATTAATAAAATATAAAAGAAACCTAACTTTAATAATAAAAAAGGTTATAATATTTATTTAATTAATTATTTATTAACTTATATAAAAAAAAATAATATAAATGAATTAAAGGTGATTTCTAACATAATATATTAAATAACTTTAACCTTATTTATATATTCTAAATTATTATATGGCAATATTAACAAAAGAATGTAAAAAGCCTTATAAAGGATAATAAAAAAATATAAATAAAATTATAAGGTAAAAAAGTAACACCCTTATAAAATTCTTCAATTATTACCATCTCTTAATAATAATTAAATAAAAATAGATAACATATAGTTAAAGGATAGAATTAATATATAACTAAAGATTAATAAAAAATAATCTTTAAAGTATTAAATTTTAAAGGTTTATTATTAAAATAACCTATAAGGAAAAGCTTAAATGTGGTTATTTTTATTATAATAAAAAATTAGGTATTAAAAGATAGTATTTATATAATATTCCTATAAATATCATAATCTTAATTAGCCATTAATAATCTTATATTTAAGTATAATTAATAAAATATATACTTACTATTATACTTTACTATCTAATAAAGAAAAAGGATAATTTGATAGCATAGGTAATTGAAAATAATGACTAAAACCTACCCTATTACCACAAGGACCTAATCTGTCGCCACAAGGACCTAATTTACTACCGCAAGGACCTAATTTATTAACATCACGTAAATAGCCACCACTATAACTTACTTATTAATATAAGGTTATAAGGGCTTAAAAACTAATCATATTTAATTATACTCTAAGGGTAATAAATTTATATATTAAAGTTATAGCCAATATAAAGTTAATAATAGCTTAACTAAAATGTTTAAGGGTATAATTATCTAGTATAAATATGTTATATAACAATATAATAACTTCTATAGTAAATATCTTAGTATAAAAAGCTAAATAAAGGTAATCATTAATATTAGTAAAGGGATTAGCTAATTTTATAATTAGTTTAATAATACCATTATTATTTCTAATTTAGTAGGTTACATTAAATAATAGTTAAAACTTCATTAAGTTAATTTCTTTAAAATTAGAGCTATAGAAATTAATCAAAATAATATTTAAAATTATAATCTAACCAATATATATACTCTAATATATATCTTAGCCTAAGCCAATTGTACTATTAGTTTTAATAAAATTAAAATAAAATAAAATATAGTTCATAATATTAATTATATTAATAATAATATTAAATTAAAATATGATTAATAATATTAAAATATATATGAAAAATATGATTTTTATAAGGAAGTAAGATTAATTTATATATAACTTAAAATAAAAAAAGTATATATTAGAAAATTATAAAGGTAACCTAACTAATAAACAATAATAATAATATTGGAAGAATATTAATTATAATTTAATCATAAAGCTACTAAGTATACTTAAAAATAAGCATAGGATTAAGCAAAATAAGAAGAAATAAAAAAAAATTTTTAAAAATAAACAACTAAGGGAATAATATATAAGAAATAAGATTAATAATAAAAGGAAATACCTTACCAATATTAACAAAGTTAAAATTTATTTAATTATCATATTTATATATAAGTGGATATTATTTTATAGATTAAATAAGCTTATCTAACTTTATATAAAATTAAAGTTAACTTTGCTATAAGAATATTAAATTAAATAATATATAAGAGATAATGGTTAGTAAAGATAAGAAAGTAATAAGTTAAAATACTTATAAAATAATAATTAAAATCTAAAATTTATTAATAATAAAATTAATATAACTATCTATATTCTTCTTGGTAATATTATCGTCAATATATAATAAACTTAGGTAATATTAACTCTTATTATATTGATATATATTATAATTATATATAGATATATAGAATGATAAAGGAGCCTTTAACCATTATATAACTAAAGTAAGTAAATGCCTTAAATAGCTAATTAGGGAATCTAGCATATTATTTTATAGTTGTTATTTTAAATAAAAATAATAGATTATATATTAGATTTATATATAATTATTAATAATATTATCTTATTATCTTATAAAAAGAAAGGTATTAATAAATAAGTCATATATATATATACTAAAAAAAATATAAGATTATTATTTATAATTAAGTATATATAGTGATTAAAATAATAAAATTATATTTATAAATTATGTAACAATAAATAAAAAAGATAAACCAAATAATAAAATATAATAAAAAAATATGGTAACTAACTATAAAACTAATTAATTTTTAAAATATAAAATAGAAGTTATAAAAAAGCTTATACCTAGAATATAAGATAATAGGATAACCAATTAAAAATATTACCTATAGTTAATAATAATATAAAATTAAGTAAAACATATATAACTTTATATATAACTTAAATAAAATTGGATTATAATGGATTAATAATGGCCTATTATAAGGATATATACCATTTTTAAACCATTAAGGTAATAATATAATATATCTCTGTTTAATTAATTAATAAGGCTTAATATAGGTTTTATTTAAAGAGAAAGTTATAAGGTAAAAAGTAATAATAAAATTTAAATAAGTTAAATTAAATTAATTATAAGTTAATTAATATAAATAAGATTTAAAGCTTTTTAAAAAGGATATAAATTAGATAATAAGGGGGATTTTATAAATATTATTATATAATAAGCTATTAGATTTAATCAAGATAAAAAAGATTAAAATGAAAGCCTAATAAAGTTAATAAAAGTAATTAAATAAAATATATATAATAAAAATAATAATAATAATTAATATAACTTTATATATAAGGGTATAAATGGAATTAATTAAATATATAGATAGGTAGGAACTAGAAAGGAAAAGGATAGAAAAGTAATAATAAGATTAATAATATTAGGTTATAAAGGATTTAAGGAAAATAAAATGTAATATAAGTATTATTAATAAATTATATATAATTTTATATACCTTATTTGATTTTTTTATTAAATAAGTTATCTTCTATATTACTTTTTTAATTTAATTAATTAAAAGGGAATATTTATCCCCCATCATCTATATATCCTTACTTATATTCTTATTAATTCTTACTTTAATTTAAGCTATAATAACTTTAATCTTAAATATTATATTATAAAATAATTTAAATTATTTTATAACCTAAAATGAAAATATCATTTTAATTCTAATATTATTCAAATATATCTCATATTTATAAAGTAATTTGGCTATCTATCCTAAGCTAAATAAGGGATTCCTCATTGTAATACCTTATATGATATCTTATTGCTAATTTCTTAAATATAATCTATATATATTTATGTTATATATATAAATTAAATTTATTTAAAAATGAAGCCTTAAATTTAGGCTATAAAGTAACCTAAATTATTCTATATTATAATATTTAGGGCTAAAGTTATCATAGTTTAAATTAAAATAAGTTATTAATAAAGGCGTAAATAATATAAGGTAGCAAATGTGGATTTTTAATTAGTTAGATTTAAAAATCTAATAAGAAAATAACCAAAAAAAACGGTAGTCTGGCAAAAAGGCATTAGATTAATAAATACCCTAAATACGAATAATATAATAGGCTATTTAATAAAAATTACTAAAACTATATCTAAATTTTATAAGGGTTATTATATCAAATTAAAGAAGCTTATTAAGAATTTCCTATAGTAAAAATCTTAGGTATTAATCACTTTGAAAATTTTGAGATATGGCAATGTGATAAAAGCTATGATAAGAGTTATAACAGGAGCTATGGCAAGTGTGGCAGGTGTAATAAGGTTAAAAAATAATAAAATAAAATAATTTTATATTTAATTTTTTAAATTATTTTATTATTAAATAAATAAAGTTTATTAATTATTTAATATATAATTAATTTTAATTAATAGTTTTTTGTTTAAAATTTAATTTTAAATTTAATTTAAAAATTATTATAAAATAATAAAAAAGTAAATAAATAAAAACACGTAAAAGTAATGCATAAAA
>KZ111327.1:0-13894 GCA_002120335.1 Hypoxylon sp. EC38
TAATTATATATTTAATAATATAATTATTAATATATTAATATTAAGTTAAAGCGAAAGCTTTAAAAATTAATATAATTAATAAACTTAAGCTTATTAATTATAAAAATATTTATATGTTTTAATCCTTTAAAAATATTAAACGATTAGTAGAAAAAATATTTAAGAATAAAGGTTAAAAAAGTATAAGTTATTGTGGTAAAAAGTTATTAAAAGTGTGTATTAAAGTGTTATATTTTACTGTTTCTTCTTATATATGTAATATTAAAATAAAAGAGCTTATTTATAAGTTAAATAAAAAAATTAAAATGTTAATTTAATTCGTGATCATATAATTATTATTTTAAGAATTATTATTCTAGCTTAATCCTTTTTAGATAAATATATATATTAAGTTAGGTTAATTATTTTAATTGTTTTAATCCTTTTCTTTATAAATTATTCTTAGCTTTAAATCTAGCCCTAATTTTATTATTTCATTAATTTCTTTATTCTTAATTATTATATATTTAGTAGTGAAATTCTTTTAAGTCTTTTTAAGTCTAAGTTTAAACTTTTTAAATTTCTTTTCCTTAACTATAATTAATGAATATTAATAATCTTATCCTTATCATTCTATAGGGAATATTAGTATAGGTTTAGTGCTTATATTTTTGTAAGTATTACCTAGTTATTAGTAAGGTAATAATGATTTTTTTTTAGTATAATATTTAATTCTTTTTAAGCTAAGTAAAGATAAAGGGTTTAAAAATAATAAATTATTAAATTATAGTTATTTAAGCTTTTTTATAGTTTTAAGTATTAAAGTTATAATGGGAGCTTTTTTTTTAATTGTTTTAGTTATAAAAGAGGCTTTTTAATTTTATATATTTTTATTATTATTACTTCCTTTAAGATTTTTATTAGGATTATCGATTTTTGTTTTAAAGCTTATTTCCTTATTTTTAGTAAGGTTAAAAAATTGTTCTTAATATTTATTAATAATTAATAATTTAGGGTTTAAGAGGGGTAAATTTTTAATAAGAATATATTTTAAACCTAATTTTTAATTATCTTTAGAATTATATTCTTTTTAATTAATAAATTTCTTTTTAGTTATAAATAGTAGCTTATTAATATCTTTTTTAATTATATTATTATCCCTTGCCTTAATTCTTTTATTAAGTTTAGTTATATTAATATTAATAAGGGTTAAAATATAATTATTATATTTGATTAATGGTAGGCATTTATTTTAATTAAGGAGTTTTTTAAGTTTAAGCTTTTAAGTATCTTTTCTTTAAGAGTTTGGCTTAAAAGTCTTATATAAAAAGTTATTATTAAGGTAATTAATAATTAAGAAAGTTTTAAAAGTTTATTAAATTAACCTTATATTAATTTATACTTTTATATAATTAGATATAAATTTGATAAATCTTTTTATTAGTTTTTATTAACTTATAAATTTTTTAAAAAATTATAAAAGAAGTATTAGTTTTTTACATATTAGATAAGGAATTATATAAGATTAAAATTTATAGCTTTAATTATTATTTTAATTAATCCAATTAAAATAAATAAGTTATTTTAGCTCTTTAATATTTATAATAGTTATAATACTTTTATTTTATATATTTTTAATTTGTTTAAAAGTATATTTAGCTTTATTTAATGATTTAAATAGTATATTAAAAAAGTTGATTCTTTATTATTAAAGAGAGTAGATTATTATAAAATAATAAAATTCTTTAAAATCTTTATTATTTTTTTTCTTAAGGTTTTTAAGATTTATATATCCTAATAATAGGATATTATTAAGATTATGCTTTTAAATAGTTATAGTAATAGTTTAATTAAATCTTAAAATAGCTTTATATGTTAAGGTTTAGGATATTATTAATTTTGGGTAGACTTTTTTTAATATTATTTCTTTAGTAATTAAAAACCATAGGGTTTATATTTTATTAATAAAAAATTATTCTTAACTATAATAGATATTTAGTATGTTTATTAATATTAGGGCTTATATTCCTAGTTAGTAAAATTGATTAAAGCTTTTAAATATTTATCTATTATTAATTACTTTATTATGTAAAGTATTTAATTTTTATAAGTTTCCCTTATAAAGGGTTATAATTTTAATTAAAAGATTAGTTTAAAAATCTTTAAGATTTTAAGGTTTTTAATTATTATAGATATTTTATAAAAACTTTTTAATCTTTAATAAACCTTTCTTTTATAAAACTTTAGTTTTATTATTAAGTTAATTCTTTTATAGTAATATTATGAATAAGTTAATAAAAGTATTAGGTTAATGTATTAATTTATAAAATAAGGAAGGTTTGGTTAGTAATAAGATGATTTTAGATTAAATGATTAAAGATTTATAAGTTTTTTTAAGTTAATTATTTTTAGTTTAAGCTTAAATTTAATAGTTATTATTAAGATTTAAGTTATTAAGTTTATAACTTTTTTAATTATCTTAAAAGATAATTTATATATTTAATTAATCATAGCTTAAGTAAGCTATTTTAGCCAATTAGGTACTTTTATCCGCTAATAAATATTATTGCCTTTTATAGCTTTTATAATTTTTATAATTTTTTTTTTTTTATCTTTTTAAATCTTTTAACCTCTTTACTTTTTTCTTATTTAAATTATTATTTTATCGATTATATTAGCTATTCTTAATAGTTTAAAGGATAGCATTAACATCCCTTTTATATTTTTTAATACAAAAGCTTTTACAACTTATAATACCTTATAAGCACCTTTTCCTAGTATTAGATTATAAAAAGCGTATTCATTTTAAACCTAATTTATAGTATTTAATTATTTAATTAATAAATTTATTATTAAAATATCATTTATTAATCTTATAAGCTATACCCTTATTTAAGCTAAAAGTAAAGGCTTTAATTAAGATATAATTAAGTTTTTAAAAAGGTTATTTAAAAAGAAAAAGGCTATTATATTACTTATATTTAATCAGCTTTTTTTAAAATGTTTAAAGCTTAAATTAAAAGATATTTTTATAAGTTTAATATTCCCTCCTATAATATCGAATATTATTATAACTTTTAAATATAAAAGATTTAATATCTTTAAGTTTCCTTTTTTAATATAATAAAACATAGTTATGGCAAACATTAATTAAGCTAATTTTCTTTTAAAGAAAATAAAGTTTAAAAATAATTTGGGTTTATAAAATTAGGTTATAAAATTTATTAAAAGTAAGGTTTTTAACCTATTTTATAATTTATTTAATAAGGTAATTTTACTTAAAAACTTTACTTTTAATAATCTTTAAGCGATTTAAGCTAAAAATAATAGCTTTTAAGGATTTGTTCTTACTTTTAAACTAAAGCAAATAGGGAATTTAGTTATAATAATACTTTAGTTATCCTTTTCTAAGTTAATTTTAGGTATATAAATAATTTAAAATGTATTAATTTTCCCTATTAAAGGTATGGCTTAAGGTAAATATATACATTAGTAATTATTATCTTATAATTTTTAATACCACGCTTAACTAAATAAATAATACTTAAAAATAGCACTTAGGGTACCATTGTTTTAAGCTAAGCTATTATATATTAAGCTTTAACAAAAAGGATTAATTAGCAAATTTATATTTTCTTTAAGTATAAATCCTTATTAGGTTATAAAATTATTTATATAATTATATAAATATTTTAATAAAGTTTTATATATTTGCTATAAAAAGTGGATAAAAAGTTTAAATAATAAAAGGCATTTAAGGATATAACTGTTTTAAGGATGTTAATTAATCCTTAATATTACTTAATAATTTTATAGTATATATGTATATGTTATAAAGGCCTATTTTTATAACTTTAAAAATAAGAGAAATAATTATCTTAAGGCATAATTATTTTAAAAGCCTCCTTTAATTAAAACAATTAACCTTATAAATTCTTTTAATAATATAAAAATTAAAGGAATAGAATTATTAAAATAGGTTAAGAAATAAGTTAAGTTTATAAGTTTATAACTTATAAGCTTAAATATATTAAAGGTATATATCCTTAATATAATATAATTAAGCTTTAGATTTTTATAATCTTATATTTTTTTTTAAAGTTATATTAATTAAAGGCTTTTTAATTAAATTCTTTTTATGCCTTAGTAATAATATTCTTACTTTCTTTAAAATTATCATCTATTATAACATATCCTTTTTTATATCTTACTAGGATATAAACTTTAATTTTATTACATATAGTTTTATAATTTAATTCTTAGGACTTAACTTTTTATTAATTAATATTCTTAGGTTTTTTTACTAATTTATTTAACATCTATATATCCTTTTAAGGCTTTATAGGCTTTTAATATCCCTTCTCGTCCTAAATAAAGTACTTTAATTTATTTTTTAAATAAATGCCTTATAAAGTTTTACTTCCCAAGTCCTTAATAATATATTTATACCCTAATCTAACCTTTTTAATAATATAAGGTTTATTTTAATTATATTTAAACTTTTATGATTAAGATTTATTAATATACCTTAAGAGGTTATATAATAGGATTAAATCGTCTTTTTTTAATAACTGCTTCTTTAGCTTGTTTATTAACTTTTTATTATTTTAATTAGCATATTTTTTATATTTTTAAGCTATAATTTATACTATTTAGTTAATATTAACTTATTATCTTTTAATTATTTTAGCCTATATAATAAGTAAATTAGCTTTAAATATAATATTATTTTAATTTAATATTTTTTATAAAGGTATAAAAGCTTTAATTAGAAATATTAATCTTTAGCCATATATTATTTTATAGGTGCTTAAGCTATATTCTTAAGTAAAGGTTTAATTGGCAAAGATTATAGCATTAAGTATTTTAACCTAACTTTTATAAATCCCATTAATTAGTTTTTTTAAGCTAGTTTTAATTAGTTTATACCTAACTTTCATTTAACCTTAATATTTTAAATAATAGGTTAGGTTAATATCTTTATTTATCCTTAATCTTTTGTAGGCAATTTTAACCTTGGCTTTAAATTTAAGTCTTTTATTAATTTTAATTTTAAAGGGGATGTTATTTTAATTATAAATTTTTTTAATTAAGAATTTAATAATTAAATTAATATTAACTTTTTATAAAGGCTTTACTTTTAAATAATTTATTAGTTATTTTTTAACTTTAATAATAGTTATATACCTTTGGTTGTTTAGCATGTATTAAATGTTTATTACCTAATAGTAAAATAGATTATTAGGTGTTAAATTTCTTAAGAAATTTAATGATTTCCTTATATTAAATTTTTAATACTAAGGGTATAACCTAATGGTATTTATAATATAACTATAGCTATCCTTTTAATAATATAAAGCTAAAATTTTTTTAAAGGTTAAGTCTTTTCTTTTATATCCATAATTAATATAATATGATTGGATAATTTTTTTTCTTACTATATTATTATTAACGATTTAACATTAATAATAATATTTATCTTTTTTAAGGAATAAAATCTTATTTTATATAATATATTTTAAGGCTTTATGCTTAAAAGCTATTTTAGCTTTATATCTTTTTTTTAATCGATTTTTAGTAAGTTTTTTAGAAAGCTTTAAAATAGTTAGGAACTTTATTATATTTTATGATTTAATACTTTAGGTTTTATTTTTATAAAGAATAAGGGTATTGTTTCCTTTAAGGCTTTTTAGGGATTTTAAGGCGTTTAAGGAGATTATATTAAGTTAAAGGCTAATGAAATCATTAATGTTTCCTTTTTATTAATTATTTTAATCGTTTAATGGTTTAGTAGGTTTTTTGGATAAAGTATTCGCTATAATATTTTTTTTCTTTAAAATATAGTGGACTTTAAAGTTAAATATTTTAATATAAGCGATTTATTTAATAAGCGTAGCGTTAGGGAGATTAAAAATTTGTTATTTAACTGGGTGATTAAAGCTTTGGTATTTGTTTTAAGATAAAAGTAAATTTTATAAAGGTAATTATAAAGTTTTTATAAAGACTTTATTATTATTAAATACTTTTTTTTAATAGCGTTGTAGTTTAATTTTATGTCTTTTTAGGTATTTGATTTATACCTTATAAGTTTAAATTTATTGTTTTAATTAAGCTACTTAAATGTACTTTTTTAGCTATTATTAAAGGTGTTAGTTTTTAAGATAATTAATAGGTTGGATTTATAGTTTATAATTATAAGGTATGGGATAGTTATTAATGCTTTTTATAAGGTGATTATAGTTTGTTATTAAGGTTTTTTTTATTTAAATAGTTTGTTTTTATGTAAAAGTAAAGTTAAAGGAGTTGTTATTAAGGTATAGTAATTGATTTATATTTGAAAGTATATAATTAGTTTTATAAAGGTTTTAACTTTTGTGATGTTATTATATTTAATTTATTTGAGAATTTTTTTAATCTTTGCGGTGCTAAGCTATTTGTTATTAATATTATAAATATAGTTAATGATTTTTATAGTTAAGTTGTAAAATATTAACTTAATAGTGTTTATAATAGCTTTTCCTAGTTTAAAGTTAAAGAGCATATTGTTAATATTTTTAATATGTTTTAGGATAAAATGTTTAACTTTAGGGTAAACTTTTTAATTGTTATATTATGTTTTAGGTCTTTTAATTCCTATATTATTAAAGAAAGGTTTATATTTATATGGTATTAAGTTATATAAAAGGTATATTATTACTTTAAGAAAGTATGTTATTAAATTTATAGCCTTTTATAATAATGTAGTTATTTATAATAGCTTGATTGGTATAGTAAATATTATTAAGTTTTTATTAAATATTAATAAAGATATTTGATTATATTTTAAAAAAAAGTTAATAATGGATAATATAATGTATATAGTAAATTCCTTTAAAAATTTATTATAACTTTTAAGTAGAAAGGTATTTTTAATCGTTTAAGTTTTAAAGGTGTTGGGATTAATATGTTTATTATTTGCTAGGTTTTATATAATATTGTTTTAATCTTATATAAGGGTGTGATTTTATTATGTATTTAAGTGACCTTGTTAAAATTTTACGCTAATATTATTTTTTTATAGTAAAATATTTTAATAAGGACTTTTTTTTTTTAATTAGTAAGTTTTATATCTTTGAGCTTATTTATAAAGATTTTTAAATGTTTTAGGGTAAGTTTAATGTTTTTAAGTTATTTTGTAAATTTGGGGAATATATTTTTATAAGGTTTATTTCTCTTAATTAGTGATAAATCTTTAATGTTATTAAGGGCTTTTTTAAGTGTTATTTCTTTTTAGTTAATTAATTTAGGTAAGTATTATTTTATTTAATAAGATATTATTTATAAGGTAAACTTTTTAAGATTTGAATTTATATATAATATTAACTTAAATTGTGTTCTTATTAAAATGTTTATATCCTTTCTATTAAATTATCTTTTTTTTTATTTTTTTAAGAGCTTTTTTAATAGTTCTTTTTATAATTAATATAAAATCCTTATTATTAAGTTTAGCTATAACTTAGTCCTTTTCTTTTAGTTTAAAAGGAAAATTTTTAAGGTTGTCATTTACTAAGATTACTTTGGTATTTTTTTGATTAAAAAGGTTAATTATATTAACTTTTATAAATAAATTGTTTAGGATTATTTTATATAAGGTTTGTAGTTTTAATGTGTATATAATATAAAGTTTAATTCTATTATTAATATAGTTTTTATTAATAGTAATGATTTTTAATTTTCTAAACTATATAAGTTAATTATATTTTTTAAAGCTTAATTAAGGTAATTTTTAAATGTTAATAAAACTTTAATTCTTATAGCTTTAAAGGTTAAACATCTTATTAATATATTAGCTTTAAAATAGAATGATATCTTAGTTAAGTATATAAAGTTTATTTTAAGTAGTAGTTTTAAAATAGTTTGTTTATTATTAATTATATAAATTTATAAGGTAGATTAATCCGTTAATAACTTTAATATACTTAATCTTTAATTTATTTATTTAAGCTTAGTAATTTTTATAAGGAATATATTTTTTAATAATATAAAATTTAATTATAATATTGGCTTAGGCTTTAGTATTAATAATTGTTAAAATAAAGTCTTTTTCATTTATAAGGCCTATTTAAATAGTATATTTTAATAAAGGTTTAATATATATAAATATATTATTATTATTAATGGGTTAATTAAAGGTTTTAATTTATAGGTTTATAAGGGTGTAATTTACTTTATTATTATTAAAAAAGCTTAAATAAGGTTTTAATTAAACTTTCTAAATATAATTAGGTTTTTTTTAATAGCTTTTTTAATATCTTTTAATATATCTTTAATTAATATTTTAATGGATTTAATAAGCGATAGGTTTTTGTTTTAATTTAATATAAATTTGTAAATAAAATTTATAAAGTTAAGTATAAACTTAATTAAATTTTTTTAAATAATTTTAAATCGTTCCCTATTATTTTTAATAATCATTTTTTATTAAAATTTTATAGCCTTTAGGTTAAAAAATTCCTTAATTTTTATAAGTTTTATTTTAGGGGAATTAGTAATAGTCCTTTTAGGTTAATTATTTTATATAATTCCTTTAATATTATTATTTAAGATGTTATAATTAATTGATTTTCTAAGGTTATTTCTTTGATATTTTATTATATTGTTGTAAATATCCTTTTTTTTAAGTTCCTATTTATATATACTTTTGGTATATTAAAATCCATTTAAATTAATGGTTAATTTAACTTATATATTAGATAATTAATAAGATTTACTTTTTTAAATTTTTCCTTAAATCCTATTATATTTATTATTAAGGCTTATACGGATTGATTAAAGATCTTTTTATCTTATAATACCATTAAATCATTTATTTTTAAGGGGGTAAATATAAAATTAAGCTTTATAAGTTAAGTAGTTATTAATTAATAATATACTTTTTTAACTAATTAAAACCTAATAGTTATAATATAAATAGTAAGATATAATTAAATTTACCTTAGCGTTAATATTAAACTTAAACTTAGGATAGCTTATATAAATATGCTTAAGGCTGCGACCTTTTTTATAGTAATTAAAAATGTTTAACTAGCCTTAATATTATATTGCCTAACTTTTAAGTAGGTGTTTATAAATATATTTAAGGAAATATTATTTATAAGTAAGGTTTTTTTAAATAAGTAAAAGCCTTATATAAATATTTATAATATAAATATATTTAAGGTTAAATTATTTATAAAATTATATTAATTTATATTTAGTTTATTTAAACCTTATTAAAAAACATTATGCTAATAAGCTATAGAAGATTTTTAATATATTTTCGTAAGATTTAATTATATTGCTTTAAGAAGGCTAAATGTAAATAATAACCTTAGTAGTAAGTATAATAAGTGGTAAATTATTTTCGAATTTAAAGATATTATCCAATAAGGGGTAATAAGTTAAAGTTATAACAAAAAGAAAAATTCAACCCTTTTAATTTATTATTAATAACTAATTTATATTAATATTATAATTAATATTTATTAACCTAATTATTTTATAAGTTATATTAAATATTGTTAACATTATATTATATATTTAAAAAGAAGCAAATTATAAATAAAAAGTTATACGGCTTTTATATACTTTAGTATTAAAATAAAGCTATTTCTTTAGGTATAATAGTATAGTTAAAAAGACCTTTTTATATTTATTTGATTAATATTGCTTAAAAACGTATAAATCATTTATTAATATAGCCTATTTTAAATTATAATTCTTACCCATTTATATTTGTTAACTTATTAAAATAATTTATATTTTAAATTAAATTTCCTACTTACTTATAACCATAAAACCAAGTAACCTTATTTTAACTAAATAGCCTTATTAATATAAGTAAAAGGATATCTTATTAATTAAAATAATAAATTATATTATTATATTAATAAAATATAAAAAAAACTTAGCTTTAATAATAAAAAGGGTTATAATATTTATTTAATTAATTATTTATTAGCTTATATAAAAGGAAATGATATAAATAAGTTAGGGATGATTTTTAATATAATATATTAAATAGTTTTAACCTTATTTATATATTTTAAATTATTATATAATAGCGCTAATAAAAGAACGTAAAAGACCTTATAAAAGGTAGTAAAGAAATATAAATAAAATTATAAGATAAAAGGGTAATATTTTTATAAAATTCTTTAATTATTATTATCTTTTAATAATAATTAAATAAAAGTAAATAATGTATAATTAAAGGATAAAATTAATATATAGCTAAAGGTTAATAAAAAATAGTTTTTAAAGTATTAAATTTTAAAAATTTACTATTAAGATAATTTATAAGGAGGAGCTTAAATATGATTATCCTTATTATAATAAAAGATTAAGTATTAAAAGATAACATTTATATAATATTCTTATAAATATTATAATCTTAGTTAGCTATTAATAGTTTTATATTTAAGTATAATTAATAAGGTATATACTTATTATTATACTTTATCATTTAATAAAAAGGAGGGGTAATTTAATAGTGTAAGTAGTTAAAAATAGCGATTAAAACCTATTTTATTATTATAAAAATTTAATTTATTGTTGTAAAAACTTAATTTACTATTGTAAAAACTTAATTTATTAACGTTATATAAATGGCTGTTATTATGATTTATTTGTTAATATAAGGTTATAAAGGCTTAAGAATTAATTATATTTAATTATATTTTAGGGATAATAGATTTGTATATTAAAATTATAACTAATATAAAGTTAATAATAGCTTAATTAAAATGTTTAAAGGTATAGTTATTTAGTATAAATATGTTATATAATAATGTAATAGCTTTTATGGTAAATATTTTAATATAAAAAGCTAAATAAAGGCAATTATTAATATTGACAAAGGAGTTAACTAACCTTATAATTAGTTTAGTAATATTATTGTTATTTTTAATTTAATAAGTTATATTAAGTAATAATTAAAACTTTATTAAGTTAATCTCTTTAAGATTAAAGCCATAAAAATTAGTTAAAATGGTATTTAAAATTATAGCTTAATTAATATATGTGTTCCAATGTATATTTTAACTTAGGCTAATTATATTATTAATTTTAATGGAATTAGAATAAGATAAAATATAGCTTATAATGTTAATTGTATTAGTAATAGTATTAAATTAAAATATAGTTAATAATATTAAAATATATATAAAAAATGTAATTTTTATAAAAGGGCAAAACTAATTTATATATAACCTAAAATAAAAAAAGTATACATTAGAAAACCATAAAGGTAGTTTAATTAATAAATAATAATAATAATATTAGGAGAATATTAATTATGATTTAATTATAAGGCCATTAAGTATATTTAAAGATAAGTATGAGATTAGGTAAAATAGGAAGAAATAAGAAAAAATTTTTAAAAGTAAATAATTAAGGGAATAATGTATAAAAAACGGGATTAGTAATAAGAGGAAATATTTTATTAATGTTAATAAAGCTAGGATTTATTTAGTTATTATATTTATATATAAGTGGATATTATTTTATAAGTTAAATAAGCTTATTTAATTTTATATAAGGTTAAAGTTAGCTTTATTATAAAAATATTAAATTAAATAGTATATAAAAAATAATGGCTAGTAAGGATAAAAAAGTAATAAGCTAAAATACTTATAAAGTGATAATTAAAATCTAAAATTTATTAATAGTAAAATTAATATAGCTATTTATATTTTTCTTAGCAATGTTATTGTTAATATATAATAAACTTAGGCGATATTAACTTTTATTATATTAATATATATTATAATTATATGTAAATGTATAGAATAATAAAGGAACCTTTGGTTATTATATAATTAAAGTAAGTAAATGTTTTAAATGGCTAATTAAGGAATTTGGCATATTATTTTATAGTTATTATCCTAAGTAAAGATAATAAATTGTATATTAAATTTGTATATAATTATTAATAGTATTATTTTATTATCTTATAAAGAGAAAGGTATTAATAAATAAGTCATATATATATATATTAAAAGAAATATAAGGTTATTATTTATAATTAAATATATATAATAACTAGGATAATAAAACTATATTTATAAATTATGTAATAATAAATAGAAAAGATAGATTAAATGATAAGATATAATAAGAAAATGTAGTAATTAATTATAAAACTAATTAATTTCTAAAATATAAGATAGAAGTTATAAAAAGGCTTATACTTAAAATATAAGATAATGGGATAATTAATTAAAGGTATTACTTATAGTTAGTAATAATATAAAATCGAATAAAATATATATAGCTTTATATATAACTTAAGTAAAATTGGGTTATAATAAATTAATAATGGCTTATTATAAGAATATATACCATTTTTAAATTATTAAGGTAATAATATAATATATTTCTATTTAGTTAGTTAATAAGGCTTAATATAAGTTTTATTTAAAAAGAAAGTTATGGGGTAAGGAATAATAATAAGATTTAAATAAGTTAAATCAAGCCAATTACAAGTTAACTAATGTAGATAAAATTTAAAGCTTCTTAAAAAGGATGTGGATTAGGTAGTAAAGGAAATCTTATAAATATTATTATATAATAAGCTATTAAATTTAATTAGGATAAAAAAGATTAAAATGAAAGCCTAGTAAAGTTAATAAAAGTAATTAAATAGGATATATATAGTAAAGACAATAATAATAATTAATATAACTTTATATATAAAGATATGAATAGAATCGATTAGGCGTATAAATAGGTAGGAATTAGAAGGGGAAAGGATAAAAAAGCAATAATAAAATTAATAATATTAGGTTATAAAGGATTTAAGGAAAATAAAATATAATATGGATATTATTAATAAGTTATATATAATTTTATATACCTTATTTAATTCTTTTATTAGATAAGTTACCTTTTATACCACTTTTTTAATTTAATTAATTAAAAGGAAATATTTATCCCCTATTATTTATATATTTTTATTTGTGCTTTTATTAATTTTTACTTTAATTTAAGCTATGATAACTTTAATCTTAAATGTTATATTATAAAATGATTTAAATTACTTTATAACCTAAAATAAAAACATCATTTTAATTCTAATATTATTTAAATATACCTTATATTTATAAAGTAATTTGGCTATTTATCTTAGGTTAAGCAAGGGATTTCTTATTATAATATCTTATATAATATCCTATTACTAACTTTTTAAGTATAATTTATATATATTTATACTATATATATGGATTAGATTTATTTAAAAATGAAGCCTTAAATTTAAGCTATAAAATAACTTAAATCACTTTATATTATAATATTTAAAGCTAAAATTATCATAGTTTAAATTAAAGTAAGTTATTAATAAAGGTATAAATAATATGGGGTAGTAAATATAAATTTTTAATTAATTAAATTTAAAAGTTTAATAGGAAAATAACTAAAAAAAATAATAGCTTAATAAAAGGGTATTAAACTAATAAATACCTTAAATATAAGTAATATAGTAAGTTATTTAATAAAAATTGCTAAAATTATATCCAAGTTTTATAAGGGTTATTATATTAAATTAAAAAAGCTTATTAAAAATTTCTTATAATAAAAATCTTAAATATTAATTACTTTGAAAATTTTAAAATATAATAATATGGTAAAAGCTATAATAAAAGCTATAGCAAGAGTTATAATAAGTATAATAAGTATGATAAGGTTAAAAAATAATAAAATAAAATAATTTTATATTTAATTTTTTAAATTATTTTATTATTAAATAAATAAAGTTTATTAATTATTTAATATATAATTAATTTTAATTAATAGTTTTTTGTTTAAAATTTAATTTTAAATTTAATTTAAAAATTATTATAAAATAATAAAAAAGTAAATAAATAAAAACACGTAAAAGTAATGCGTAAAATAAATA
>KZ111328.1:0-13883 GCA_002120335.1 Hypoxylon sp. EC38
GCATTACTTTTACGTGTTTTTATTTATTTACTTTTTTATTATTTTATAATAATTTTTAAATTAAATTTAAAATTAAATTTTAAACAAAAAACTATTAATTAAAATTAATTATATATTAAATAATTAATAAACTTTATTTATTTAATAATAAAATAATTTAAAAAATTAAATATAAAATTATTTTATTTTATTATTTTTTAACCTTATCACACCTACTACACTTACTATAGCTCCTACCATAACTTTTATTATAGCTTTTATCGTATTACCATATCTCGAAATTTTCAAAGTAATTAACACTTAAAATTCCTATAATAAAAAATTTTTAATAAGCTTCTTTAATTCGATATAATAACCCTTATAAAACTTAGATATGGTTTTAACGATTTTTACCAAATAACTTACTATATTACTCGTATTTGAGATACTTATTAATTTAACGTCCTTTTATTAAGCTATCGTTTTTTTTAGCTATTTTTTTATTAAACTTTTAAATTTAATTAATTAAAAATCCACATTTACTACCTCGCATTATTTATACCCTTATTAATAACTTACTTTAATTTAAATTATAATAACTTTAGCCTTAAATATTATAGTATAAAGTGATTTAAATTACTTTATAACTTAAATTTAAAACTTTATTTTTAAATAAATCTAATTTATATATATAACATAAATATATATAAATTATACTTAAAAAGTTGGTAATAAAATATTATATAAGGTATTATAATAAAAAATCCCCTACTTAACTTAGGATAAATAGCTAAATTATTTTATAAATATAAAATACATTTAAATAATATTAAAGTTAAAATGACACCTTTATTTTAAGTTATAAAGTAATTTAAATTATTTTATAATATAACATTTAAAACCAAAGTTATTATAACTTAAATTAAAGTAAAAATTAATAAAAGCATAAGTAAAAATGTGTGAATGACGGGAAATAAATATTCCCTTTTAATTAGTCGAATTGAAAAAGTAATATAAAAGATAACTTATTTAATAAAAAAATTAAATAGGATATATAAAATTACATATGACTTATTAATAGTACCTATATTATATTTTATTTTTCTTAAATCTTTTATAACCTAATATCGTTAATTTTATTATTACTTTTTTATCCTTTTCCCTTTTAATTTTTACTTATTTATATATTTAATTAATTTTATTTATACCCTTATATATAAAATTATATTAATTATTATTATTATCTTTACCACGTATATCCTATTTAATTACTTTTATTAACTTTATTAAACTTTTATTTTAATCTTTTTTATCTTAATTAGATTTAATAGCTTATTATATAATAATATTTATAAAGTTTCCCTTATTACCTAATCCATATCCTTCTTAAAAAGTTTTAAATCTTATTCATATTAACTAACTTATAATTAGCTTAATCTAACTCATTTAAATCTTATTATTATTTCTTACCTTATAACTTTTTTTTTAAGTAAAATTTATATTAAGCCTTATTAACTAATTAAATAAAGATGTGTTATATTATTACTTTAATGGTTTAAAAATGGTATATATCCTTATAATAAGCTATTATTAATCCATTATAACCCGATTTTACTTAAGCTATATATAAAGCTATATATATTTTACTTAATTTTATATTATTACCAACTATAGGTAATATTTTTAACTAGTTATCTTATTATCTTATATTTTAAATATAAGCCTTTTTATAACTTCTATCTTATATTTTAAAAATTAACTAATTTTATAACTAATTGCCACATTTTTTTATTATATCTTATTATTTAATTTATTTTCTTTATTTATTATTATATAATTTATAAATATAATCCTATTATCTTAATTATTATATATGCTTAATTATAAATAATAACCTTATATTTTTTTTAGCATATATATATATAACTTATTTATTAATACCTTTCTTTTTATAAAATAATAAAATAATATTATTAATAATTATATATAAATTTAATATGTAATTTATTATTTTTACTTAGGATAATAATTATAAAATAATATATTAAATTCCCTAATTGGTTATTTAAAGCATTTATTTACTTTAGTTATATAATAATTAAAGGCTTTTTTATCATTTTATATATTTACATATAATTGTAATATATATTAATATAATAAAAGTTAACATTGCTTAAGTTTATTATATATTAACAATAATATCGCTAAGAAAAATATAAATAACTATATTAATTTTATTATTAATAAATTTTAAATCTTAATTATTACTTTATAAGTATTTTAGCTTGTTATTTTCTCACCTTTACTAGCTATTATTTCTTATATGTTACTTAACTTAACATTTTTATAATAAAGCTAACTTTAATCTTATATAAAGTTAAATAAGCTTATTTAACCTATAAAATAATATCCACTTATATATAAATATAATAATTAAATAAATCTTAACTTTATTAACATTAGTGAAATATTTTCTTTTATTATCGATTTTATCTTTTATATATTATTCCCTTAATTACTTACTTTTAAAAATTTTTTTTTATTTTTTTTTATTTCATTTAATCCTATGCTTATTTTTAAGTATACTTAGTAACCCTATGATTAAATTATGGTTAATATTTTTCTAATATTATTATTATTATTTATTAATTAAACTATTTTCACAGTTTTTTAACATATACTTTTCTTATTTTAAGTTATATATAAATTAATCTTACCCCTTTATAAAGATTATATTTTTTATATATATTTTAATATTATTAACTATATTTTAATTTAATACTATTACTAATATAATTAACATTATAAGCCATATTTTATTTTATTTTAATTTCATTAAAACTAATAATATAATTGGCTTAAGCTAAAATATATACTAAAATATATATATTAATTAGGTTATAATTTTAAATGCCATTTCGATTAACTTTTATAACTTTAATCTTAAAAAGATTAACTTAATAAAGTTTTAACTATTACCTAATATAACTTACCAAATTAAAAATAATAATAGCGTTATTAAACTAATTATAAGGTTGGCTAGCCCTTTTATTAATATTAATAATTACCTTTATTTAACTTTTTATACTAAAATATCTATTATAAAAGCTATTACATTATTATATAATACATTTATACTAGATGATTATACCTTTAAATATTTTAATTAAGCCATTATTAACTTTATATTAGTTATAACTTTAATGTATAAATCTATTACCCTTAAAATATAATTAAATATAATTAATTTTTAAGCCTTTATAACTTCACGTTAACGAATAAATTATAATAATGGCTATTCACGTAGCGTTAATAAATTAAGTCTTTGCGATAATAAATTAAGTCCTTGCGATAGTAAATTAAGTCCTTATAATGATAAAATAAGTTTTAATTACCATTTTTAACTACTTACATTACCAAGTCACCCCTTTTTTTTATTAGATAATAAAGTATAATAATAAGTATACATCTTATTAATTATGTTTAAATATAAGATTACTAATAATTAATTAAAACTATAATATTTATAAAAGTATTATATAAATACTATCCTTTAATACCTAATCCCTTATTATAATAAAAATAATTATATTTAAGCTCCTCCTTATAAGTTATTTTAATAACAAACCTTTAAAATTTAACACTTTAAAAATTATTTTTTATTAGCTTTTAGCTATATATTAATTCTATTCTTTAATTATATATTATCCACTTTTATTTAATTATTATTAAAAAATAATAATAACTAAAGAATTTTATAAAAATATTATCCTTTTACCTTATAATTTTACCTATATTTCCTTATTACCTTTTATAAGGCCTTTTATATTTCTTTATTAACACTATTATACAATGATTTGAAATATATAAATAAGATTAAAGCTATCTAATATGCCATATTAAAAATCACCCCCAACTTATTTATATTATTTCCTTTTATATAAACTAATAAATAACCAATTAAATAAATATTATAACCCTTTTTATTATTAAAGCTAAGTTTCTTTTATATTTTATTAATATAGCAACATAATTTATTATTTTAATTAATAAAATATCCTCTCGCTTACATTAATAAGGCTATCTAATTAAAATAAGGTTATTTAATTTCATAGTTATAAGTAAGTAAGAAATTTAATTTAAAATATAAACTACTTTAATAAGTTAACGGATATAAATAAATAAGAATTATAATTTAAAATAAGCTATATTAATAAACAATTTATACATTTTTAAGTAATATTAATTAAATAAACGTAAAAAGGTTTCTTTAACTATACTACTATACCTAAGGAAATAGCTTTACTTTAACATTAAAATATATAAAAACTACATAACTTTTTATTTATAATCTACCTCTTTTTAAATGTATAATATAATATTAGTAATATTTAATATAACTTATAAAATAATTAAATTAATAAATATTAACTATAATATTAATATAAATTAATTATTAATAATAAATTAAAAAGATTAAATTTCTCTTTCTATTATAACTTTAACTTATTACCTTTTATTAAATAATATTTTTAAATTTAAAGATAATTTACCACTTATTATATTCGTTACTAAGGTTATTATTTATATTTAACCTTTTTAAAGTGGTATAACTAAATCCTATAAAAATATATTAAAGATCCTTTATAACTTATTAACATAATACTTTTTAATAAGGTTTAAATAAATTAAATATAAGTTAATATAATTTTATAAATAGTTTAACTTTAAATATATTTATATTATAAATGTTTATATAAGACTTTTACTTATTTAAAAAAACCTTACTTATAGATAATATTCCCCTAAGTATATTTATAAGCGTTTGCTTAAAAGTTAAGTAGTATAATATTAAAGCTAATTAGGTATTTTTAACTATTATAAAGGAGGTTATAACTTTAAGCGTATTTATATGGGCTATTTTAAGCTTAAGTTTAATATTAATGTTAAGGCAAACTTAATTATATCCTGTTATTTATATTATAACTACTAGGTTTTAGCTAGCTAAGGAAGCATATTATTAATTAGTAGTTACTTAACTTATAAAGCTTAATCTTACGTTTACCCCTTTAAAAGTGAATGATTTAATAATATTATAAAATAAAAAGATCCCTAATTAATTCGTATAAACCTTAATAATAAGTATAACAAGATTTAAGGAAGAATTTAAAAAAATAAATCTTATTAATTACCTAATACATAAGTTAAATCAACCATCAATCCAAATAAATTTTAATATATTAAAAGTATATATAAATAGGAACTTAAAAAGGAAGGTATTTATAATAATATAATAAAATGTTAAAAAAACGACCTTAAAAAACCAATTAATCATAACACTTTAAATAATAATATTAAAAGGATTATATGAAATAATTAACCTAAAAGGATTATTACTAATTCCTTTAAAATAAAACCTATAAAAGTTAAGGAATTCTTTAACCTAAAGGTTATAAAATTTTAATAAAAAATAATCGTTAAAAATAATAAAAAATAATTTAAAATTATTTAAAAAGATTTAATTAAGTTTATGCTTAACTTTACAAATCTTATCTATAAGTTTATATTAAATTAAAACGAAAATCTATTACTTATTAAATCTATTAAAGTATTAGTTAAGGATATGTTAAAAGATGTTAAAAAGGCTACTAAAAAAAATTTAATTATGTTTAAAAAGCTTAATTAAAATCTTATTTAAGCTTTTTTAATAATAATAAAATAAATTATACCCTTATAAATCTATAAATTAAAATCCTTAATTAATTTACTAATAATAATAATATATTTATATATATTAAATTTTTATTAAAACACACCATTCGAATAGGCCTTATAAGTGAAAAAAACTTTATTTTAACGATCATTAATATTAAAGTTTAAACTAATATTATAATTAAATCTTATGTTATTAAAAAATATATTCCTTATAAAAATTACTAAGCTTAAGTAAATAAATTAAAAACTAAATATATTAAAGTTATTAATAGATTAGTTTATCTTATAAATTTATATAATTAATAATAAATAAATTATTTCAAAGCTATTATTTGGGATAAACTTTATATATTTAATTAAGATATTATTTTACTTTAAAGCTAATATGTTAATAAGATGTTTAATCTTTAAAGTTATAAGAATTAAAGTCTTATTAATATTTAAAAGCTATCCCAATTAAGCTTTAAAAGATATGATTAACTTATATAGTTTAAAAAATTAAAAATCATTACTATTAATAAAGGCCATATTAACAATAAAATTAAGCTTTATATTATATATATACTAAAATTATAAACCTTATATAAAATAGTTTTAAATGATTTATTTATAAAAGTTAATATAATTAACCTTTTTAATTAAAGGGATATTAAAGTAATCTTAATAAATAATAATCTTAAAAATCTTCCTTTCAAATTAAAAAAAAAAGATTAAGTTATAACTAAACTTAATAATAAAGATTTTATATTAGTTATAAAAAAAGCTATTAAAAAAATCCTTAAAAAAATAAAAAAAGAGGCGATTTAATAAAAAGAATATAAGTATTTTAATAAAAATATAATCTAAGTTAATATTATGTATAAACTTAAATCTTAAAAAGTCTATCTTATAAATAATATCCTATTAAATGGAATAATACTTATTTGGATTAATTAATTAAAAAGAAATAATGCTTAAAAAAACCTTTAATAATGTTAAAAACTTATTATTAACTAAGAAAAATAAGCCTTATAAGAATATATTCCCTAAATTTACAAAGTAACTTAAAAGTACTAAGCTTACCTTAAAACGTTTAAAAGTCCTCGTAAATAAGCTTAAAAATATAAAACTCACTAATTAAGAAAAGAAAATCCTTATTAAAGTATTTTATTACAAAGAAATAATATTAGTATAAGATTTTAATAAAGTTACTTAAATATATAATAAAATCATACCCTTATATAAGATTAAAATAATACCACATAAAGTTTAATAAGTAATAAATATATTAATTCTAATATTTTTAAAGCCTAAACAATTAAAAATGCCTTTTTACTTAAAAGTTATAATAAGTTTTTAAAGAAATTTATTATATATATTATATTATTCATTATCAACTTTTTTTTAAGATATAATTAAATATTTTTATTAATATTTAACAAGGATTTAATAATATTTACTACATTAATTAGGCTATTATAAATAACTACATTATTATAAGGGGTTATAAATTTAATAATATACTTTTTTAAGGTAATAACATGTTTTTTATATGACTTAATATTATATAAATATAAACCTTTCTTTAATAACATAAAAGTTAAAAAACTTAAAACATAATATAACGATTAGGAAGTTTACCCTAAAGTTAAATGTTTTATTTTAAAATATATTAAAAATATTAATAATATATTCCTTAATTTTAAACTAAGAGGAGTTATTATAAATGTTATTAAGTTAATATTTTATGGCTTAATTATAAAAATCATTGGCTATATTTATAATATTAATGATAAATAGCCTAACATTACAAAGATTAAGAAGATTTTTAAATGAATTAAATATAATAGCGTTATAAAAATCAAAACCTTTATAAGATTAATTATATATTTTTAAATATAAATTAATTATTATATTTTAATAATAGTTCCTTTAATTCTATTTTTATATAAAAATAAGTTATTTAAATAAAAAAAATTTTAATAATAAGTTATAATCACTTTATAAAAAGCGTTAATAATTATCTTATGTTTTATAATTATAAATTATAAGTTTAACCTATTAATTATCTTAAAAACTAATGCCTTTAATAATGGCTAGGGAAGTATATTTAAATAGCTTAATTAAAATAATAAATTTAAACTTGTGAGGTATGGATTAGGTATTTAAAAGGGTATAAAATTAAATTATAATGTTATTAAAAAGGAATATTTAGTAGTGGTAAAGTTTTTATGAAAATTTTATAATTACCTTTATAAAGTTTACTTTTGTTTTAAAATAAATGCTAAAGTCCTAATTATTTAATTAAATGATGGATTTTTAATTTTCTTAGCGTTATACTTATTAAATAAATCGTTTATATTAAAATGTTTAACTTTAAAATCTACCATGTTTTAAGGAAAAAAAATATTATAACAAATGTTTTATCTAAAAAATCTATTAAATTATTAAATAATTAAAACAATTAATAAAAAAGAAATGTTAATAATTTTATTAGCCTTTAACTTAATATAATCTTTTTAAATGTTTTAAAATCCTTAAAAAGCCTTAAAGAAAGTAATATCCTTATTCTTTATAAAAATAAAACCTAAAACATTAAATTATAAGATATAATAAAGTTTTTAACTACTTTAAAACTCTTTAAAAAACTTACCAAGGATTAATTAAAAAAAAAATATAAAGCTAAAACGACTTTTAAACATAAAGCCTTAAAATATATTATATAAAATAAGATTTTATTCCTTAAGAAAAATAAATACTATTATTAACGTTGGATTATTAATAATAATGTAATAAAAAAAGAAATTATCTAATTATATTATATTAATTACGAATATAAAGGAAAAGACTTAACTTTTAAAAGAATTTTAGCTTTATATTATTAAAAAAGTAGCTATAGTTATATTATAAATATTATTAAGTTATGCCTTTAATATTAGAAATTTAATATAAAAAGATTATTAAATCTTTTAAAAAGTTTAATATTTAATAATTTATTTTATTACTAAGTAATAAACGTTTAATACATGTTAAATAACTAAGAATATATAACTATTATTAAAGTTAAAGAATAATTAATAAATTATTTAAAGGCAAAGCCTTTGCGAAAAATTAATATTAATTTAGTTATTAAGTTTTTAATTAAAAAGATTTGTAATTAAAATAACGTCCCCTTTAAAATTAAAGTTAATAAAAGATTTAAATTTAAAGCTAAAGTTAAAACTACTTATAAAAGATTAGAAATAAACAAAGATATTAGCCTAGCTTATTATTTAAAATATTAAGGCTAAGTAAAAATTAAACATAAATTAATTAAAACTAACTTAAAAAAGCTAATTAATAAGACTTATAAAAGCTAAGTTAAAATACTTAATACTATAATCTTTACTAATTAAACCTTTACTTAAGAATATAGCTTAAACATTTATAAAGTAATATATAATTGAAAACTAATATTCCTAATCAAAGCTTTTATATCTTTATAAAAAATATTAAATTAAAATAATATTATATTTAAAGCTGATTTATTTGTTATATAAGCTAGGATAATTAAAAAATAATAAATTAATATTAATTAAGTAATATAAATTATGGCTTAAAAATATAAAAAATATATTAATTAAAATAATAAAAAGCTAATAAATAAGCTAAGGAAACAATTATTAAAAAAGGATGATTTAATTTTATTATATAACCTCTTAAGGTATATTAATAAATTTTAATTATAAAAGTTTAAATATAATTAAAATAAACCTTATATTATTAAAAAGGTTAGATTAGGGCATAAATACATTATTAAAAATTTAAAAGATAAAATTTTATAAAATATTTATTTAAAAAATAAATTAAAATATTTTATTTAGGATAAGGAGGGATATTAAAAGCCTATAAAGCCTTAAAAGGATATATAAATATTAGATAAATTAATAAAAAAACCTAAAAACATTAATTAATAAAAAGCTAAACCTTAAAAATTAAATTATAAAATTATATATAATAAAATTAAAGTTTATATCTTAATAAAACATAAAGAGGGATATGTTATAATAAATAATAATTTTAAAAAAAATAAAAACATTACTATTAAGGTATAAAAAGAATTTAATTAAAAGGCTTTTAATTAATATAACTTTAAAAAAAAAATATAAAATTATAAAAATTTAAAGCTTAATTATATTATATTAAAAATATATATCTTTAATATATTTAAGCTTATAAGTTATAAACTTATAAATTTAACTTATTTCTTAATTTACTTTAATAATTTTATTTTCTTAATTTTTATATTATTAAAAGAATTTATAAGGTTAATTATCTTAACTAAAAAAAGCTTTTAAAATAATTACGCTTTAAGATAACTATTCCTTTTATCCTTAAAATTATAAAAATAAGCCTTTATAACATATATATATATATTATAAAATTATTAAATAATATTAAAAATTAATTAATATCCTTAAAATAACTATATCCTTAAATGTTTTTTACTATTTAAATTTTTTATTTACTTTTTATAATAAGTATATAAAACTTTATTAGAATATCTATATAATTATATAAATAATCTTATAACTTAATAAAGATTTATATTTAAAAAAAATATAAATTTGCCAATTAATCCTTTTTACTAAAGCTTAATATATAATGACTTAACTTAAAATAATGGCGCCTTAAGTGTTATCCTTAGGTATTACTTATTTAGCTAAGCATAATGTTAAAAATTATAAGATAATAGTTGTTAATGCATATATTTACCTTAAGCCATACCCTTAATAAAGAAGATTAATATGTTTTAAATCATTTATATACTTAAAGTTAACTTAGAAAAGGATAATTAAAATATTATTATAATTAAATTCCCTATTTACTTTAATTTAAAAATAAAAATAAATCCTTGGAAATTATTATTCTTAACTTAAATTACTTAAAAACCATTAGAAATAAAGTTTTTAAGTAAAATTACCTTATTAAATAAATTATAAAATAGGTTAAAAATCCTATTTTTAATAAATTTTATAACCTAATTTTATAAATCTAAATTATCTTTAAACTTTATTTTCTTTAAAAAAGGATTAGTTTAATTAATATTTACCATAATTATGTCCTATTACATTAAGAAAAGGGACTTAAAAATATTAAATCTTTTACGTTTAAAAGTTATAATAATATTTAATACTATAAAAAAGAATATTAAACCTATAAAAATATTTTTCGATTTAAGCTTTAAACACTTTAAAAAGGGCTAATTAAATATAAATAATATAGTAGCCCTTTTCTTTTTAAATAATTCCTTTAAAAACTTAATCATATTTTAATTAAAACCTTTATTTTTAACTTAAGTAAGGGTATGGCTTATAAGATTAATAAATGATATTTTAATAATGGATTTATTAGTTAAATAATTAAACATTATAAATTAAGCCTAAAATAAATATACTCTTTATAATTTAATATTAAAAAAAAGTGTTTATAAGGTATTATAAGTTATAAAAGCTTTTATATTAAAAGGTATAAGAGGGATATTAATACTATCTTTTAAGCTATTAAGAATAACTAATATAATTAATAAAATAATAATTTAAATAAGAAAAAGGTAAAAAGGTTAAAAGATTTAAAAAGATAAAAAAAAAGAAATTATGGAAATTATAAAAGCTATAAAAGGCAATAATATTTATTAATAAATAAAGGTATTTAATTAATTAAAATGGTTTATTTAAGCTATGATTGATTAAGTATATAAATTATTTTTTAAGATAGTTAAAAAAGTTATAAACTTAATAGCTTAAATCTTAATAATAATTATTAAATTTAAGCTTAAATTAAAGATAATTAATTTAAAAAGACTTATAAACCTTTAATTATTTGATTTAAGACTATTTTATTATTAATTAAACCTTCCTTATTTTATAAATTAATACATTAACCTAATACTTTTATTAACTTATTTATAATATTATTATAGAAAAATTAACTTAATAATAAAATTAAAGCTTTACAAAAAAAAAGTTTATTAAAGATTAAAAAGCTTTTATAAAATATTTATAATAATTAAAGATTTTAAAATCTTAAAGATTTTTAAATTAATTTTTTAATTAAAGTTATAACCCCTTATAAGGGAAACTTATAAGAATTAAATATTTTACATAATAAAATAATTAATAATAAATAAATACCCAAAAGTTTTAATTAATTTCACTGGTTAAAAACACAAGTCCTAGCACTGGTAAACACATTAAACACTTATTATAGCCAAAAGTGGCTTTTTATTAATAAAATATAAACCCTATGGTTTTTAATTATTAAAAAAATAATACCAAAAAAAGTTTATTTAAAATTAATAATGCCTTAAACTTTAATATATAAGGCTATCTTAAGGTTTAATTAAGCTACTACCACAGCTATTTAAAAGTACAATCCTAATAACATCCTACTATTAAAATATATAAATTTTAAAAACCCTAAAAAAAAGAATAATAAAAATTTTAAGAAGCCTTATTATTTTATAATAATTTACTTTCTTTAATAATAAAAAGTTAACTTTTTTAATATATTACTTAAATCATTAAATAAAGTTAAATATGCTTTTAAATAAGTTAAAAATGTGTAGGACGGAGGTATTATAACTATTATAAATATTAAAAAGCTAAAATAACTTATTTACTTTAATTAAATCGATTAAAATAATAATTAAAGCTATAAATTTTAATCTTATACAATTCCTTACCTAATATATAAAAAACTAACACTCCTTCTATAATTTTTTAAAAAATTTATAAGCTAATAAAAACTAATGGAAAGATTTATTAAGTTTATATTTAATTATATAAAAGTATAAATTAGTATAAGGTTAATTTAATAAATCTTTAAAACTTTTTTAACTATTAATTATCCTAATAATAGCTTTTCATATAAAATTTCTAAGCTAAGCTTTTAAGGAAAAGATGTTTAAAAGCTTAAACCTAAAAAGCTCTTTAATTAAGATAAATGTTTACCATTAATTAAATATAATAATTATACTTTAATCCTTATTAATACTAATATAATTAAACTTAATAAAGGAGTTAAGGCAAGGGATAATAATATAATTAAAAAAAGCATTAATAAGCTGCTATTTATAGTTAAGAAAAAATTTATTAATTAAAAGGAATATAATTTTAAAAATAATTAAAAGTTAAATTTAAAGTATATTTTTACTAAAAGCTTATCCCTTTTAAATTTTAAATCATCAATTATTAATAAATATTAAAAGCAATTCCTTAATTTTATTAAAGGTAAGGAAATAGGCTTTAAAGCAAAGATTAATAACCTTAATAAAAATCTTAAGAAAGGTAATAATAATAAAGATATATAAAATTAAAAGGCCTTTTCTATAACTAAAATAACTAAGAAAAAAGCTTTTATTATAACTTTAATACCTAAGGTTATAAAGAAGCCTAAATAGCTATAATTTAACAATTTACTATCCTTAAATCCTTTACCTTTACTTAGCTTAGAAAAAATTAAATATTATATTAAAGGAAGATTATTACCACCTTATTAATAATTAGGTAATACTTATAAAGATATAAGTATTAAACCTATACTAATATTCCCTATAAAATGGTAAAAATGGGATTATTAGTATTCGTTAATTATAGCTAGGGAAAAGGAATTTAAAAAGTTTAAACTTAAACTTAAGGAAACTTAAAAAAGTTTCGCTATTAAACATATAATAGTTAAAAATAAAGAAATTAATGAAATAATGGAATTAAGGCTAAATTCGAAGCTAAGAATAATTTATAAAAAGAAGGATTAAAACGATTAAAATAATTAATCTAACTTAGTATATATATTTATTTAAGGAAGATTAAGTTAGGGCAATAATTCTTAAAGTAATAATCATATAATTATAAGTTAGATTAACATTTTAATCTTTTTATTTAGCTCGTGGATAAGCTCTTTTATTCTAATATTATATATATAAAAGGAAATAGTAAAACATAATACTTTAATATATACTTTTAATAGCTTTTTATTATAATAACTTATACTTTTTTAACCTTTATTCTTAAATATTTTTTCTACCAATTGTTTAATATTTTTAAAGGATTAAAGCATATAAATATTTTTATAATTAATAAGCTTAAGTTTATTAATTATATTAATTTTTAAAGCTTTCGCTTTAACTTAATATTAATATATTAATAATTATATTATTAAATATATAATTA
>KZ111329.1:0-13390 GCA_002120335.1 Hypoxylon sp. EC38
ATTATAATAATTATTTAAATATTTTAAATAATTAAATTAAAATAATTATTTATTATATAAATATAATATATTATAAATTTTATAATAAAATATTAATAATATATAATATATATTATTATTATTAAAAAATAATATAAAATATTTTAAAAATAATATTTTTTATATTTTTAAATTAATTAAAAAATAAAAATTTAATAAAAATAAAATAAAGCAATTAATTAAAAATATAATAATATAAAAGGAAAAGAAAAAAAATAATGGCTTTATTATTAAGGATAGTAGCTAGTATAATTATATTTAATTAAACCAATAATTAGGTTGTTTTGTTTTATATAAGTATATCTTATTACTTTAATAGTTAATTGTAATAATAATCTTAATTATTACATTAATATTAAATTTTATTATTCTTTTAAGAATTTAATTTAACGAAACCATTATAAATATTTATTAAATATAAAGTTTAAAAAATATATAACCATAATAATACTATATTTCTTCTTAACTTATATAATAAGTATTATACCCTAATTTCTAATGTTTCCTTTTATTAAAATCTAATATTTATGTTATCTAATAAATTATAAGTTGTTAATGGAATTCCTTGTTATTAATAATAGAGGTATTAATTATAATTTAATATATTATATATGTTGTTTTTTAATTAATAATGTTTAGGTTGAAAAAAAAAATAAATTAATTTTATTTTTTGTTAATCCCTATATTTAATAATTGTTTTAAATATTTAATAAATAATATTTTATTTATAAATGTATATTATTTTTATAATTTATTATATCTTTTATATAAGTAATGAAAAATTATACCTTTATTATTAAAATATTTTTAAAGATTATATTTTGTAATTTTATATCCCATTATATTAAGCTTTTATTATTGGTTTTTCCTTTATAATAATCTCCTCTTATTTTAATAAAATCTTAATATTATTTTAATTTTTATATATAAATCCATGTAAATAAAAAGCTATAAAGTAATTATTATATATAATAAGTGTTATTATATAATATTAATTTTAAATAATATAAAAAAGGTATATATTATTTTAAAGGCTAAAAAGCTTTGATTTATTAAAAATAATATAAACCTATATTTTATATTATTAAATAAATTTAAAAAAATAGATAATATTAATAATCTTATGTTTTTCCATGTTAATATATATTAAACATAAGACTTTAAGGCGTTCTTATTCCTACCTAAATTATGTAATAATTGTTACATTTTAATATTTCATTTATTTTATTTAATAAATAAAATTAAAAATAAGTTAAATAAATTATATTATAACTACCTATTATACCAATTATATGGTATTTCCCCTAAATGTTTATTTACTCATTTTATTTAGATTATTTTAAAAAATTCTATTATATAATTTATTAATATTATAAAAATAAATCTAATAATTATTATCATTTATAAAGATATATATAATAATATTAGATTAATCTTTTAAATTATATATATAACCTTAATAAATTAAATATTACATTATATATTTACTATTTAAGATTTTATTTTTAAAAAGTATTTACATTTAAATATAAAAGGTTATTATAAATAAAACGTTAAGGAAAATTTAAATAAGCCCTTAAATAGTTAATAGGATTTTATTATTATAAAAATAAAAAAAAGGTAAATAAATATTAATAGCAATTATAACATTAATTTAAAAGTTAAAAATTATAACTATTTATTAAAAAAAAATTACCTTTTATTTTACCTTTTATTACATTTTATATTTTAGTTTAAAATACCTTCCTTACTTAACAAAATAATAAGCTTTATACCCAATTTTTTAGGGATATTTTTAGGTAATATCTAAAATAATAATAATATAATAATTAAAGTTAATGCAACTATTAATTTAAAAGTCTTAAAATATAACCTTAAAATTAATTAAATTATACTAATAAAATATATAAATTAAAAAAATAAGGTATATATTATATTATATAAATTATATAAATTATATAAAATAGTATTAATATTTTAAATAAAGTAATAATGGTATTATTCCTTTATATATATTATTAATAACTATTACTATTTATTTAAAATTATTTAATAGCTTATTATAACATTTAAATTATAATATATAACTTAAAACTTAAAATTTAAAATGTTTTTTAAACTTAAGTTATTATAACGCTTATAAAATATCCGCTTTTTAAAAAGTAGTAAGAAATTATTATTAATTATATATTATTATAAGTTTTTTTTAAAAAGCTATATATAATTATTAATAACTTTTAAAGTATATTATATGTATATTTAAATTTTATATCCTTTAAAAAAATTAATTAAGGCAATTTTGATAATATAAATTTTATTTTAATATATCCTTTATTAAGTGTTAAAATTAGCTAAAAAAGTGGGTAATAATTAAAAAGCCTTATTATATCACATAAAGTCTTTTAGTTTAAATTGTACGTACATTATCATTTTTAAATATTAGGATTAACATTATATTTTTTTTATATATATATTTATTTATTAATCTTAAATTTATAAAATAAATTCCTTTTATATTAAATAATAAGTTAACCTAATTAAATTATATTATATCCAATTATCATTATTTATATAAGTTATTTATAAATGTTAAATAAATGAATATATTAATTATATAAGCTTAATTTATTATTATCTTTAACGATTATATGGAAGGTTAATAATGGCCTTTTATATTAAAGGTAAGATTTAAAATATGTTTAAAAAATATCTTACATAAAACTTTAAAAAAGTTTTGCTTTTTATTTAAATTATTATTTTAATTAATAGTTCTATTAATAAAAGGTAATATTTTTAATAAAATACTTTTATTTTTATAAGTAAATTTTTATGCGATATTAATAGGGGAAAATACCTTTTATAAGGTATTATTATTATTATAATTAATATTATTATAACTAATATTATTATGGTTAAGAGTTTATAAATTAGATATAAAAATATATTTAATATGTAAATTTTATTTTTTATTATTATTATAAAATATTTAAGATTTTTTATTAAGTAGATTTAAATCTTTTAAATGGTAATTATTAAATGATTATAAGGATTTAAATAATTTTAAAGATTTAAATGGTTCTAAAAACTTAAATTGTTTTAATATATGATTAAATTTATAATTATTAGATTTAACGTTATTAAAGTTATTAGTTAAAACCATTTTATTATTATATATAAAATAAATTATAGTATTATTATAGATATTTAAACTTGGTATTTTAAGATTTTCTTTTTTAATTTTATTATAAAAATGTTTTTTTCCTTTTTATTTAATTTATTTATAATCATTAATTGTTTTAAATAGCAATTGTGGTAAGTTTCCTATCGCCATTTATTTATTAACCCTTATCCATTTTTTATTAATAATTTTTAAAATGTTTATAAAATATTTAATATCTTTGTTAATTTTATTAGTAAAAATTTAAATAATTAAGTTTATAAATAATGTTTAAGCAAAATAAGTAAAGAAAAATTTTTAGGGGCTTTAAAATATATATAAATAGCGTATGTTATAATATAATTTAATAATTTTTATATTAGAATCCTCTAACTTAAATAAAAAAACCAACATATAATTAATTAAATAAAATTTATTATCTTCTTTATTAGGCTTTAATAAAAAAATAAGGGTATTATTATTAAAGAATTTATAAATATTAAACTAAAGGTAAATTTTATTATTAATTAAATTATAAATAATAATATTTTTTTTACTTTTAATAAATTTACGTATGTCGTTAAGTTTAAGTTATTACTAAGCTATCTTAAATATTATATAAGCTTTTTTAAGTATGTTTAAATTTTTAATAACGTAATAAAATATTTATTATATATTATATATAAAGGATTTTATAGTAGAAAAATAAGGAAGGTGGTAAGATATTATATCTTATTAAAGCTTAGGTAAAGTTTTTAAAAAAACTTAATAATTAAAATAGGGTATAATAAGATATAACATATTTAAATAAAATTAATATTAGGATTGAAAAAAGATTAAAGTTTTAATTTTAAAAATATTTAAAATAATAAAAAAAGTATTATCCAATAAGAATAAAATAATTTTTAATAAATTTAAAATGTGGATAAAATATTTTGAAAGATTTAAAAAGAAATGAATATTTTAATTTACTTATATTTAATCTTTTATTGTTGGTTTAAATATTCCTAACCATAATATAATAAGTATAATATAAAATATTATAATATAATTTATCCTTATTAATTACTTAAAAAAAAAGGAGTGGGTTTTTTTTTAAATAATTTAGGTGATAAATATTAATTAATTGTTTTAATTATTTACGCATATTGTTAATAAAAAGTTAAATAAATTTTAACAAAGATTATAATTTTATTTCAAATATTTTTAAATATAAAATTAAGTATAATATTAAATAAGAAATAGTTAAATTAATTATAAAAATAAAGAAGTTATTTATAATAAATAAGGTTTTAAATTTAAAATGTAATAATATATTATTAAATATTTTATATTAATTCTATATATATTATTTAAAGGATAATATACTTATATGTTAAGATATATATAATTTTAAACATAAACTATAAGAATTTTATGTATTTTTTATTAAAAACTTAAAACTAATTTTTAAACAATATTTACATAAGTGTTTATATAAAGTTAAAAAGGAGTGAATTAAATTAAGAAAAAGGCTTTACTTATAGCGTTAATAATTTTATAAAAAAAAACCTTTATTAAATATTTTATCTTTTAGAAAGTTATCTTTAAATATTTTATTTTTTTTTTATTTTTTTAATTACTTATTAAATTATATATATTTTTTAAGGTATATATCCTTTTTCTTTATTAAGTTTTTTAGTTTTAATTATCGCTAATATAGCGTATATAATATTTTAATATATTATAATTTTAACTATTAGCCTTTTATAATTTTTATTTAATATAGTATTTTTAAATAATATTAGAAACCTTAATAAGGATTAAGGATTAATAACCATACCACTTTTTTTAAATTTGGATAGTAAAAATAAATATAATCTTAGTTTTCTAAACATTTATTATCTTAATTTTAAAAAATATAACCTTTTATTAAAATTTACACTTATAAATAATAATGGTATCTTTTATAACCTAATTTATTATATATGTTATATTATAGCTGGGAATTATTAGGATAATAGTTAAGTTAAAATATCATAAAATAATAACCCTTTTTAACCCAAATTATCTTAATATAAATCATTTTGTATTTAAGAAAATAATTTTTTAAATATATTTTATAATTAAAAGAATAATTCTTTAAGCATATCTCATAATTAATAAAATAATCCCTTAAATATTATAATAATTTAAACGTACCTATTTTTATTTAAATTTAAAAACCTAAGTAAAGAAGTAAATATTATTAACAAATTAAAAAATAACATTATAAAAAGAAATATTTTAATAATATTCTTTTATATATCTAAACTTTATAAAGGCGTTTATTATAAATTATTATATTTCATTATCTTATATTTTTTTTTTCTAATAGTATTTATTATTAATAGTTTATAAGAAATATAAATACGTTATTATTTTAAATTTTAAAAATTAATATTACTTTTATAGTTGATTGTTAAAGTTATAGGTAAACTTTTTTAAAGATTAATTATATAGGCTTAAAAATAAAGGTATATATTATTTAAGTGGATTTTAAAATTAAGTAAAAATAGCCCATATGATTTTTAATATATGTTAAATATGGTTTAATAAGAATTAAATAATAATATATTATAAAAATATTAAATTTAAAGTTAGTTTAGTAAAAAATATATAAGGATTACGTAAAAATATTTATAAAATTTTTAATGAAAATATGTTTATTTTATTCTTAAAGTTTAATAGGGATAAAGTAATTAAGGTATTTACATATATATAAATATTTATATATAAGTAAATATATAGATTTTTATAAAAATTAATATTATTATATTATAATCTTTGATAAGATAAAGCTAATTGGATTCTTTACAAATATTTTTTTGCTTAATTTGTATAATTTATATTTTACACTATATATATACTTATAATAAAAAAATTAAATAGTAAAAAAAGTAATTATATCTTATATTTTAATAATAAAGATAAAATAAATATTAGTTTATAAAAATTAGGTAAAATTAGGTTTTTTAATTTATGTCTAGGTTATAATAACACATTTAAGATAAATGGTAATGGTAATGGTAATAATAATAACAATAAAAATAATAATAAATATTATAAAGATAATAATAATAATATTTTATATCTTTAAAGTTAAAATAAAGGAATAAATGATAATTAATATAATAATAATAGTAAAAATTAATTAATGGTTAATTATCTTTAAAATTGTTATAATATATATTTAACTTTTAATAATAAAGAGATGAATAGTTATTAAAGTGAATTATTTATTAATAAGTTAAAAAAAAATTATAAAAAATATTTAGGAATTTTAATAAATTAAATTTTAAAATAGTTAAGGAGTTATATAATCGTTTATCAAAGTGTTTTTAATATTTAAATAATTTAAGGGTTACTTATAGGCTAATAAACATATTACCTATTTATTTTAATGGCTTAGTTAAATAAAATACAACAAAATTAATTATCTTTTTTAATAATAATAGAAATAGTTAAATAAGTTAGGATATTTAGATTAATAAAAGTAACGTAATTATTAGAAATAATCATAATAATTAGGATAAGGCTTTTTAAAATAATAAGATTATATTTGTGGTTATATTTAAGGTATTTTAAAATGATAAGGTTATATTTATAATTATACTTAATAATTTTGGAAGTATTATAAATATCTTATATTCTATTTATTAAACCTTTATTTTTTAAAATAATTTATTAATATAAAGTTTTTTTTATAACTTAAATATTAAGGTTTATAATATTTAACTTATTAAAAAGAATAATATTAAATTGGTTATATGGTATTAAAAAGTTTACCGTGTTATATACTTATTACCTTTTAAAATAGTTTATTACTAAAATGTTATTTAACTTTATATCTAAATAATTTTGCTAATATTAATTATAACATTATATAGTTTGGATAAAAATGTAAATAGCTTAATTATATACATTTTAATTTAAATTATATTATAATACGATATTTATAATTAAAGTTATTTAGGGTTAAAATAAAAAGGCTTTAAAAAAAGCTTATATAACACCTCTTAAGGCTTTTAAGGCTTTTAAAGCTCTTATATAACACCTCTTTTAAAGGTTTTAAGCCTTATTAAAATATTAAATAAGTACCACGTAACCTTTTTTAAAAGCCTTTTAAATTTAACTATAAATAATTTTAGTTATAAAGGTTATATAATAGTATAATTTAAATTAAAATATGTATATTTAAGTTATTTATTTTTTTATTTAAGTTATATAATATTATAATTAATATTTATAAAATTATTTAAGTATAAAGTTAAAATTTTACTTTTTAAATTTTATTTATAACCTAACGCAAAAGTGAATATTATATAGCTTATTTAGTGTTAAAGTTTTAAGTAAAAGTTAAGCTTTTTTTTATAAAAGGTTATTAAAAATAAATGATGTGTATTTTTTAATTAGCTTATAATTATAATAATTTATTTTTAATTTTATTTTAATAATATAAATAGTTAATTACTTATAACATTAATTATAATTATTATATCATATTATAAATAAATTAACCTTTTATTTATTTTTTAAAACCTTTTTATATTAAAACTATTTTAATAAAAAATTAACTATAAACTTTAAAAAGCCTTTAATTATTATAATTTAACTTAATATTTTATTTTATTTAAGAAATAAGCCGTAAACTAAGGCTTTTTAATTAATTAAAATTTATCATCTTTTTTACCTTAATAAATTTTGCTTAATATTAAAGCTTATAACTTTAAATAATAGGAGTATTAATTATAATTTAATATATTATGTTTGTTATCTTTTAATTAAAAATGTTTAAAAGTAAGTAAAGTATTTTTAACCATTTATATTATTATCCTAATTATACGATCTTATATTATATATTATATATCTTAATAATGGTATTTTATTTATAGTTAAGTATTACTTATATAATTTTATATATATTAGTATTTAATATAGGTTAATTTTATTAAATTAAAAATTTTAATAAGTTATTAATATTATATAACCTTATATTTAATTATATTAAGTTTTATTTATTAAAAATTTTCACATGGTAATATACCCTTATTATAATATAACCTTTCTATCGTTAAAAATGTCCTTTTTAAATTATTATTATTAACCAAACCTTACGTTATAATAATACATTATAATAAGTATTACTATATAATAGAAATAATTAGTAATATAAAAAAAACATATATTATCTTTAATGTTAAAACCTTTTAATTTAAAATAAATAATATAAGTTAGTATATTATGCCTAATTAAACTTAGGTTATTCTCTTATAAATAGCGTTTAACTTTATATATAAATTAAGTAACCTTATGTTTCTTTACACTAATATATATAGGATTTTTAATTTAAAAGTTTTTATATTATTCCCTAAATTATATAATAATAACCATATACTAATGGTATATATGTTTTATAAAAAGGGAAAATATTTAAATAAATTAATTAAGATATATTAAAACCATATCTTATACTAATTATATAATATCTCCTTTAAGTATCTTTTTGCTTAATTTATGTAAACTATTCTAAATAATATAGCTATTTAACTCTTTAATATAAATAAATTAAATAAAAGGATAGTTATTTAAATTTATAAAGATATAAAAGATAGTATATATAATTCCTAAATTATATATATAAGATTAAGGTAATAGGTTTTATTTATTATGTTTAGGTTTATTATTAATATTGTTAATTCCTTTTTTAAAAAGTATTTTATATTAAATAATAGGGCGTTTTATATAGTTTATATTAACAATAATAATATTAAGGGCTTAACATTATAAGATTATAATATCGTAAATTAAAATATATATAACAATATAAATATTAATATTAATTTAAAGTTTAAAAATTTTAATTATTTTAGGGTTAAAAAAAAATAAAGAAAAGATATTAATAATAATATTAGTATTAATTTTAAGTTTAAAAATTTTAATTACCTATAAAAAAGGGGTTATCTTTTTTTTATTTAACCTAAAACGTCCCCTTTACCTAATTTTTTATTAGGTTTTTTAGTTACCTTTTTTTATAGTTTTAGGAGTAATAATAACGTAGTAACCAAAATTAATATAAATATAAATATAAAAGTTATAGGATATAACTTAAAGATTAATAAAATTATCCTTTTAAAATGGTTAAATTAAAATATAACATATTTATTATATATAAGTTATTTATTAGTTAAGTAACTTAGGTTTAGCTTTGGTTTTAACCTTTTTAAAAAAGGTATAACATAAATTTAAGTTCTTTTTAGGTTAAGTATTTTAGGTAAATTTTAATATTTAATATAAGGCAGTGTTAAAAATTACTTTTTTATATAAGTATAATAAAGTTTAATTATTTATAGGGCTAATAATTTTAAATAAGCTTTGACATTTTAGGAAAGGCAATGTTAAGTATTATTCCCTTATTTAATAAAGTTAAGTATTATTTTTTTATTAATATATAATTAAGTATATATAAGCTAAAGTAAAGGAAAGGGATAAGGTATATAATTAATTACTTTTTTTAAAAGGTTATTAATAGGTATTATTAAAATTAAAGGAAAGGGTTATAAATATTAGGATTGGTTATAATAAGGTAATTAATTAGGTTTTTACATAATATCTTTATATCTTATTCCTAAATCTTAAATATTATCCTTAAAGTTAAAATTATTATAAATAAAAACGGCATTAAGGTTATAAATAATATGTTTAAAATTTAATTATAAATTATATTAGGTTTAATGTTATAGTAGGTTTTAAATTATTAGTATGTATTCGTATTTATTTAGCCATCTAATTTAATTATTTTAAAATGTTTTTATATTTAACGTAAATACCAAAACGTGTTAACATTTTTATTATTTAATATAATACCCCATTATTATAAAAATATATTTTTAAAAAAAAGGGTAGGAAATTATAACGATTTAATATATAGCTACCTAATAATAATATAATAATCATATATAACTTAGCCTTATATAAAAAAAAGTTACCTTTATTAATTATATCTTTTAACTTTAAATTAGCTTATAAATTAATAAGTATAAAATAAAAAGCCTTATTAAATATAAATAATATTTTTTAATACTATGATTAAAAAATTTTATAAAGTGTTTTTAATTTAAGTGGTATTATAAATATTTTTAATAGTATAGGGTTAATTATCACTTATAATTAGTTTATTATTTTTAAATTTATTAAAAGGAAGTTTTTTAATTAAAGACGTAAGCTTTAATTAAATTTTAGTTATATTAATAAGGTTATAAGGCTTATTTTAAAACTATATAAATATGTTAGTATTAGTTAAGTATTTTTTAATAAATGGTTTTTTAAATATTTAAGTAAATCTAATATATTTAACTTTATTTCCTTTTTTTATTTTATTTTTTTTAAATAACTAACCCTTTATAAATTATTTAAAGTTATAATCCCTAAATTGTTTTTTTTATTAAAACTCTTATATATTAATTATTACCTTTTAAATTCCTATATAATGGTTTAAAATAACTACCTCCCCTTTATCTTTTTTATTTTCTTTACCTTTATTAGTAAATATAATTGGCATAAGATCATTTAGCTTAAATAGTTTAAATATAAAAACTAATACTGTTATATTAATATTTTTTAATTTAATAAAATAAGAAGGAAATAATGGAGGAATAAGTAATTAAGGTAGGCTTTTTATTATTATAACATAGAATAAAAATTGATAATCGTAAAAATTCGAAAAAAATTATAATAGGTATATAATACTTTAATTAATTAAGTTTAATAATATTAACTTATATATAGGTGGTAAAAAATAAAATATTTAATATTTTATATTTTGTTAATAATTATAAAATAAAAAATTAAGTAAAAATATTTTAGATTATATATTTAAAAATTTTTATAAAGATTATAATCTTTTTTAATTGGCTTAAAATTTTTATAATTAAGTAGGTATAAAGATTTTTGAATTTATAGTTTAAGCTTTATTAAGATAATAAAAAAAGTAGCTTAAATAATAATGTTTTAAATATTAAGTTAAAAATAAAATATTTAATATTATTAAAAGTATAATTGTAATTAGTTTTATTAGGTAATATAAGGTATATAGGATATATTATTATAAAAAGGATTAGGAAAAACTTAAAATTAAGGAATTAAATATTATATTTAGATATGTATATTTTTATTTTATAGTTACGATAGTATGGGTGGTATTAATTAAAATATAGGTTTAAAGAAATTAATAAGATAAACCTTATAATTTAAATATTAACTTATTTTATTTTTAATTTTTTTCCTTATATAAATATGATTTTATATATTTTTTATTAAAACCTTTATTTGGTATATTTATATTATTTATATTTTTAGGTTATACGATTTAAAAAAAACTTAAAAGGTTTAATTTAATAAGTTTAATAATTTTAATAAGTTTAATAAGCTTAATAAGCTTAATGGTTTTAATAAATATAGCTTTAATAATCTTAATAGATTTAATAAGCTTAATAGGTTTAATAATTTTAAAGTTTAGAAAAGTTTTATAAATAATATTTTTATTAACTTAATCGGCTTAAATATTTTAAATTTTTTAAAACTTTTAAAGTTTTTAAATATTTTAAATTTTTTAAAGTCTTTAATATTTTTAAGCTTTTTTATTTTATATATAACTTAACTTATTATATATATAATTTAATTTTAGCTTATTATATATATAGCTTAGTTTAAATTAATCTTATATTTAAATTAACTTTAATTAATTATATATATAACTTAATTTTAATTAATTTAATATATTATTAAATTAATCTTAAAGTAATATAATTAAGACTTACTTATAAAAGTTATTTATCCCTTTTTAAGAAAATAATATTTAAAATCACTTATTAATTTTTTTTAATTTTTTTAAATATTAAGGCGATAATGATATGAAAGTATGTTATTATTATTTATAATTATATGAATATTTAAGTATAATTTCTTTATAAATATTATATAAATTAAGTTAAATTTAATACCTTTTAGGTTATATAAGGATAGTATTTTTTCTTATAAATAAGATATTTTCTACCTTTAATAAAATTAAGAGTTATATAAAATGTTTTTATATAGTTTATAATATTATTTATTTATTATTAAATAAGTAGGTTATTATTAGTAAGTATTAGATTTTGTTATTTTCTTTTAAAAATTTAATTTATATAATAGTTTTTTTCCTTTTTTTTAAAAAAAATGGGAGTATAAAAAAGGTATTATGGAATATTTTTATAAATTATTAAATAAGGGAAGATTAAAGTTTATAGAATATTTTTTTATAAATATAATTTACAAATTTTATAAAAGTTAATTTATTATAATTAAGCTTTTAAATTAAGATAAGGCTTTTTAATAAATATTAGGATATAATTTAATTGGGTTATTATAAAAAAGTTATTATAGAATATAAATATAATAGAAAGATATAAATTATATATGTTTAAATAAAATTTTTATTATAATATTATTATTTATATTAAATGGGTTAAATTAAGTGGAGTGATTAGGTATAATTAAATAAGTTTTTTAAATTATTTATTATATAGTGTAAATTATTTTTTAAAGTTTTTATTAATTTAATTAAATTAATTAAAAATATAAGATTAAGAATAAGCTTTTATTTAATATTAAATTAACCTTAACGAATTAATTAATGTATTTATATAATTAGGTAAAATAAAAACTATAAACTTAAGAGTTAATTTCACTAAAATATATAAAATTCCAAAAGATTAAAATGGTATAATTATTTTAACTTTTCCCTAATTACTTTAGTTTTTAATAAATTAAGGGTTAATTTTAAATTAATAAACATATTTATAAAGTTTTTATATATATTATAATATTTAGTTCTTTATATTATAAATCTTTAAAGGTTTATTAATTCTTTAAATTAGTTTATAATATAAATTATTTAATATAAAGGTTAGAAATATTTATTAATTTTATATTAATTTTTCTTATAAATTTAACTTTAAAATTTACCTTATTTATTTTATAAAAATATTAATAAGTTATATTTTTTAAATTTTAACTTAAAGGCCATATAATATTATAATATAAATTCTTTTTTAAAATAAAATTAGGTATATTTAAATTTAATTATGTTAATTAAATTAGTAAATATATTAATATATTAATTCCCCTTAAAAAATC
>KZ111331.1:0-13108 GCA_002120335.1 Hypoxylon sp. EC38
TAATTTAATTTATATTACTTATATTAAATTTAATAAAAGTAAAATAAGGAATTATTAATATTAAAAGTATTATATAAAGCTTTATTTAATATATATTAAATTCTTAATAATTAAATAATTTTTAAATTTATTTTCGTAAAAATATTAAATATTTAAAAATATTTTATTAAAAATAACCTTATATTTTAAATAATTACTTAACATTTATAAAATAAAAATAAAACTAAAAAAAAATAAAAACCTTTTAAAATAATTTTAAATATATTAATAAACAATTATTTTTATTTCAAAAATATTATATTATTTTAATAAATTATTATATTATTTTAATAAATTATCTTTTCTAATTTTAATAATTTATATATATAAAATAATTTTGACTTTTTTAGAATAATTCTTTTAAGATTTATATTTTTATTATAATAAATAGGATTATTTTAAAAAATTTAAAGATAATATTAATAACTATAAAATCTTATTAAGGGCTAAAAATTAATATAAGCTTATTAATTAAATAAAGACATCCTAATTATAATATAGGATAAAAGGATAATTAATAAAAGATAAAATATCTTATAGAAGTGATTTTATTTTAATTTAACTTTAAAAATAATTTATAATAAAGAGAATTAAATAAATTAAAGGGATATTTACTTTAGGATATTATAATTATTAACAAAAAAGTTAGGAAATATATTATAAAAATCTTATTAATTTTTTTATATATAAATATAATAATAATTAAATACCTTTAAATAATTTAATTAGCCTTTATAAAATATTATATTATATTATTATTAAAAAATATATAGATATAAGGATTTTCTTTTATATTTAAAAAAAGATAAATATAATAATAATATTAAAGATTAAGAAAATAAATTTCTTAACTTATAAGATATAAAGATTTATAATATTATTATTATATTTAAAAAAAGAACCAGAAAAAATAATAATAAAAAAGATAATATAAATAATATTTTAATATAACCTAATTAATCTTTAATATATAGGAATAATCTTTAAAAAATTTATTATAAATTTAATAATTAATTTAATATATAATATAAAACTTATATTAATAAATAAAAAGAAAATTATATTAATTATCCTAAATATATAAAAAATATTTATATAGTTTTTAAAAATAGATTATTTAACTATATAATATAATAAAAATAATTAAAATAAATACTATAATTTATAAAGAACTTTTTTATAAATAAATAAATTATTATTTATTTAAAAGATATTATTATATAATTTAAAAAGGTAATATAATATTAATAAAAATTATTATTATTATTTAATTTATATATATTATATCTTAATAAATTAATAAATATTAATACTTATAAATAAAGATATATAAATAATATAATAACATTAATTTTTAGAAAAATATTAAAAAAAAATATTAATATTATTAAAAAAATAATAAATAAAGTATTATAATATAGGAAAGAAAATAAGATAATTTTTACCTTATAAAAAATAGAAGTAATATATTTATTAAAAAGGTTTTTTAATATATATTATATATAAAATAAATATATAAAGAATATAATAAGTTTATTTCAAATTAAATAAGATATAATAATGATTTATTAATATTTATTTTTTTATCTTATATTAAAAAAACTTTTTACTTTTTATATATACTTATATTAAATAAATTTTTAATAATACTATACCTATTTAATATTAATCTTTATTATTTCTTAATAATATTTTATAAGGTAAATAAAGGAGAAATAAAAATCCTAAAATAAAATTTAAAAGGATATAAAACTAAAGTTAATATTATCATTAATATTTAAGGCTATAAAAATATCCCTAATACTATAGTGACTAAGAGTTTATTTAAATAAGAGGCTAAAATTAAGAAAATATATAAAAATAAAAATTATTAAAATTATAAAAATAATTAATTATATTAAAGACTTTATAATAATTATAAATAACTTATAAATAAAATAAATAAATTATATAAAATAATATATATAATATTATTACCTATACTATTATATAAATATAAAATAAGGTATAAAAGTTAAAAAATATTATTAAAAAAAATAACTAATATTTACATAATATTAATAAATATATAACTAAAAGAATATATAATCTTAATATAAAAGATAATTTTTAAAACTATAAAAAAATTTTACTTATATAAAAAACCTTTTTAATAAATATATTATTTAAAGCTATAAATATTCCTATAATAAAAATAACATTTAAAAATAACTAAATATTATTACACTTATATACTATAAATAATATATAAGAAAAATTTATTAACAGCTTAAATAACATTTAAAAAGCAAAACTACTATTATTAATCCAAAAATAAATACTATATATCCTTTACTTTAAAATAAACTTAAAGAAAAATTATATAAAAAGAAATAATAAAAATATAATAATAAAAAATCTTTATTATTAACTTAATAAAAAATCTCCTTAAAAAATCATAATATTCTTAAATAACTCCTAAAATATAAAAAATTTAAAATATAAATATATAATTTTTAAAAAATAGGATAAAATTATAGAAAAAAAAAGAAATATAAATCCATATAAAATAATAATTAATATTAAAACTTTAAGAATTTTTAAGAAATTAAAATAGATAATAATATAATTCTTAACATCCAAAATAACCTTATATATAAATAATATAATAACTATTTAAAATATTTAAAAAAATATATCGAAAATATTTTAAAAGATATTTATAACAATATATAAATTAATAAATTTATTAAATATAAAGTTAAAATACCTAAAACATTATAAAATAAATAAAAATAAATAAATAAATATCTTAATAAAAAAAAGAATTAAGAAAGGCCTTTTAAATTTAAAATTAAACCTTATAATAATAGGGATTAAAGAATTTATAAAATTTATAAACTAATAATTAATTATAAAATAATAGAAAAAAGTTGGGATATTAAATAATTTTTTAATAATAAAAATTAATTATAAATATAAAAAAAAAATATAAATATTAAAATTACTAAAAAAAATACCTACTAGGATAATATTTAAATATTATATTAACCTATAAGGATTATAAATAATATTATAATAGATTTAATATAATTATAATAAACTAGAAATATATTATACTTATTCCTTTTATATAAAGAAAAAGGAATAATATTATTTATAAAAAGATATAAAGTAAATAAAAATCTTAATAATAAAAAAAAAAAGAAAATAATAAAAAGGAAAGATTTCTTTTATATAAATATTTAGAAGATTAATTATTTAAAATTATTAACCTAATTTTCATTATATTAATAACCTTAATAAAAACTAAGGCTTTATAAAGGAATAAAAAAATCTAGTTTTTAAGTTAAAAATTAAAATAAGGAAATTATATAATATAATATTTAATAATTAATTATTAAATTAACTATTTAGTTTAAATTTATAAAGTTTTTAAACTTAAGATTAAACCAATTAATAAGTAATAATTATTAATTAAGGAATGTTAAGTTTTAAAAGGTAAAAAATAATATTATAGTATAAATAATTTATTAGGGATTATATATATTAAAGCTTACCATATTTTATAAATTATATAAAAAAACTTATATTTATATATTTAAATATTAAATAATATAATAATAATCTTTATAAGTAAGTAAGAGATAATATAACATTTATAATATATATATTTAAAAGGTAAGTATATATAAATCTATAATATAAAAATATTTAATATAATGGTTATAAATATTCTATTATAATTTTATTACTATAATAATTTAATATTATTATTATTAATTTTAATATTAATAATCTATATATTTTTTATCTATTAAAAACTTAATAAAATACTTATTTAAGAAAAATTTATAATAATATAATAAAATAATATAATTTTATTAAATCTATTAAAATATATATATATATATTTATATTTTTAATAATAATTACTTAAATTAAATAAGATATTTATATATAACTATATAATTAAAATATATATTAATTAATTAAAAATTTTAGGATAATCTTATAAATCTTAATTTTATAAGATTTATTATTACTTTATAATATTTATTATATATTTTCCAATTAAATTTAAAACTTTCCCTAATTTATATTAGATAATATTATAAATATTTAGTTTAATTATTAATATTATTATGTGAATAACTTTATATTTAATATATTTTATTTTTTTATTTATATAATTTATAATATTATAATTAATTTAATAATTTTATTTATAATGTTTTCCTTTTCTTTTATATTAAGGAATATTATTTTATTATAATAACTTATTTATATTTTATTTTATTTTTTTTTAATAAAAATATTATATAAATTATTAATTATTATTTATTTTTTAAAACATTTTTTACATTTATATAATATAAGAATTATCTTATTTACTTATAAATTTACTAATTATATTTTGTAACTTTTATACCTTTTAAAATTTATATATTAATTTAAATGTTACAATTAGACTAATATAAATATAAACTTATAATAATAAACTTAATATTAATTTTAATGTTTAATTTCCTTTTATATTTAACATTTTGGTATATTTTTTATTTAATTTTTAGCTATTACAAGAACTTTATTATCTATTTCTTTATATTTTCTATTCTTTATCTTTTACTTAAATATAAATAATTTAATAAATCTTTTTTTATATAATATATTTATATAAGATATACCTTATTCTTTTAATTATAACTATTATAATTATTTAAATATAAAAATAATATTAATTACTTTTTCCTAAAAAAGTTATTTATTTTATTATTGTTTATAATTATTTATTTTTAAATCTTATTATTATTACCTATTATAACTATTATTATTATATTTATTTTTATTACCTTAATATTTAAAAATATTTACTAATAGTAAAAATATTTTTATAATATTTCTTATATGGTTTATATAAATTATATATATAAAGTTAGGCTTAATTTAAATATTAATTTTATATAGGTTAATAAAATTTATATAGTTATATATAAGTGTGTATATTATAAATCTTTCTCCTATATTTTAATTAATTAATATTAATAATTTCTAATTTTATAATATTATTATAAAATTATATTATAATGTAATAATTAATTAATATATATTATTATAACTTTTATTAATTTTATTATATATAAAAATTATTAAAGTTATAGTTTTTAATATTATTATATATGTTATATTTTATTTTTATATTCCTTTTAATATATATTATTTAATTGTTATTATATAAATTAATAACTATTATTAAATCTTTATTACCCTTTTCTTTTATTTTTAATATAAAACTTTTATTTACATTATTTAAAAGGATAGTTATAATATCTCCTAGTTATAATTTAATTATTATCATATTATTTAAAAATAATAATATATTAAATTATATTACTTATTATAGTGTTTAACCTTAAATTAAATTAGGTTTATTAAAAAGGATAATATTAAAAATATTATAATTTATTTTTAATTAAAAATAAATAATTTTAGTAAGAATATAATTATAAAGGATGTAAATATTATTATTATTAATATTTTAAAAGGTATTAATAAGGATATTATTATATAAAATATTATGTTAAATTTTTTCTTATATAATATAAATTAATAACATTTTATAAATCATAATATTATTTAAAAAGTGGATTTTTATAAAGTAATAATTAATCTTATATATATAGTAGCTAATCTAATATATATTGTTAAATATGAAAATTTAATAATAAATTTTCATAATTTATTAAATTTATAATAGTTATAATTAATTTTATTAATAAATATTTTATAAAATTTTTTATAAATTTATAGGGTATATGTATATATATGTGTAGGTATATATTAATATTATTTTTATTAATTTATTAAATAATTTATATTTATTAATAAGGATAAATAAAACCTTTTTAATATGGCTTTTATAAATAATATTTTTTCCTTATATCCTTTTTATTAAATATATTTTATCACATTTTAATATAATTTTTAATATTTTATATATAGTAGAAATATTATTAAATATTTTACTATAACTAATTTATAATAATATAAAAAATTTTTTATCTTTAACACTATTTTATTTATAAAAATAATTTTAATGATTAGAAAGGAATTTATGGTAATGGATATTAAATTTTTGTTATAAAATTAAATTAATAAATAATATATTAAAATAAGGTAGGATATTAAGGTATTAAAGAAATAATTATTAAATTAATAATTATTTTAAATAATTTTATTAAATCTTTTAAAAGAAATAGTTAATTTAGTTATTAAAAAGTAGTTAAAGATTATGTTAAAATTTTTAGATAATATTTTAATATTTTAAAGTATGTTTAATTTAAAGGGAACTTTAAATTAGTTAGTATTTAAGTTAAAATTAAAATTATAAAATTAAAATTATCCTTATTAAATTTAATGTTATATATTAAAATTATTAAAAAAAGTATTAGAATTATATTTAAGTTTATAATAAAGGTATTTATAATATTCTTATTAATAATATTTAGTAAAGTGTTATTAAAATTTAAAAGTAATTGTTTAATTATAATATAAAAATTAAATGCTTATATTTTAATATACTTATTATTAAAATAATTAGTAAATTAATTATTTTTATATGTTATAAAAATAGCTTTAATGAAAATCCTTAAATTTTTAAAAAAAATTATTTAAAATATATAGCTTATTAATATAAGGTAAACAATTAAAATAATAAATTTAAATATTAAGGATTAGTTATTAGAAAAGGAGAAAAAAATTATTATAAAGAATATTTTATATATTATTATGGTAGAAATATTAAAAGAATAATTAATATATATAATACCTAAGATATTTATTAATATTATTAATTTTATTATAGGATAATTAATAAATATAAATAAAAATATAATAATAAAAAAGATAAAGTTATAAGTTAAGAAAATCCTAGTAAATATATAAATCTTATAAAATAACATAAACCTTATTATTAATAAAACCACTTAAATAATAACCTTTAAAGAAAATATTAAAAGGTTTAAACTATTTTTAATTAATAATTTAATTAAAAAAGTAGAAAAGTAATTTTATATTACCTATTATGGCCTTAAATATTAAGGATATTATATATTAAAATATTATAATAAAAAATTACTTTATAAAAATTATAATAATTAAATAAATACTTATAAATTATTAAAGAATAATATATATTAAAAGATTTATTAAATGTGTGAATTGTTATGGCCTTTATTTAATAAATTATAAAAATTACCTAAATAAACTTAAAAAGATTAATAAAATAATAATCTTATTAAATAAAGTTAAACTTAAAACTATTAAAAAAATTAATAATTAAAAATATATAGTAAATAATTTCCTTATAAAAGTTATAGCCTTAATCTTCTTATTAAATAAAAACCCCTTAACTTAAATCTAATAATAAGGTATTATTAATAAGAAATAAACATTTCTTAAACTTATTAATTAAATTTAAAATAAGCTAATAACATCTATTTTTAATAAGGATATAATAATTTTTAAAAATAAATAAATAAAAAAAGTAGAAAAAGTAAAAATAAACTTAAATATAATAATTATAACCTTAATAATAGTACTAATATTAAATTTAAATACTTTTATAAAAATAACTTATTAAAAAAATAATATTATTTATACCTTTAAGGTAATAAAGAAAATTAAAAATATTAAAAGAATTAAATAAAAAAGGATATAGCCTTTAAAAAAAAATAATATTAAAATATAAGTATAATATAGATAATAATGAATAAAAAATATAACCCTTATAATCCCTTAAAATTAAAAATTATTAATATAATTATTTATAATATAAATAAAAATAAAAATATTTATAGTTTTTTTTTATAACAATATTAATATAAGAATATAAATATAATTATAATTATAAAATCATAAATATTTAGGATATTAGATAATATATTTTAAAACTATTAAAAATATAAATAATATTTACTTATAAATATTTAAAATATAAAAGAAAAGAATTACCTTAAAGTTATAATATAGGTTAAAATATATATTAATTTATAAGTATAATGTTGTTAGGAAGTATATCATAAAGATTTAATATAATTAAACATTAATGAATATTTATTATTAAATTATTATAAATAATCTTAGAATTTATTAATAATAAAATATTTTATAACCTTTAAGCCTTTAAAGAATTGTTTAATAATAGGCAATGTTAATGTTTATTATGTAAATTAGAAATTTATAAATATTAATAATGATAGTTATAAAATAATAAAATGGTTAGTTAAATTAAGGATAAAAATTTAGGAAAAGCTATTTATAAGGATAAATATATATTAAATTTATCTTTTTTTAACATATCCTTTATAAAGAGTTATATAATAAAGGAATTGGTTATAAAATTAAATCATTTACTTAATAAAATATATATAAGATATATATATATATAAATATATTTATTTAAATAATTATAAAAATAAATAAAAAACTTATATATAAATAAAAGGTAAAGATATATATCTTTAATTCTAATATTATTATTAAAAATTATTCTTTAGGGTAAAGGGAATAAATCCTTCCCCTAAAATGAATAAGGTTTTAGAAAATTCTAAAAGATAAATTAAATTAATTAAAAAACTTAATAAAAGTTAAAATATATAAATTATTTAATATAAAAATAGTAAATGATATTAAAAAGATTAACCAAATAATTAAAGCTTTAGCTAAACTAATTAATAATTATATTAAAATAATAAGTAAGATATATTTTAGGAAAAAAAATTAAAAAAATTAAAAGAATATTTACCTTAAAATATTATAATTATTAAAGAAAAGGCAAAAAAATATATTATAAAGATTTTATTAATTTTTTAAGGTTTTTAAATATAGCTTAATATAATAATAATTAAGTATTTACTTAAAGATAATATGATTAATATTTATAGGATATTATATTATATTATTTAGGAAATATTTAAAGATAGGGATATTTTTAAATATATAGAAAAAGGCAAAAATAATAATAATATTAAAGGTTAGGAAAATAAACTTTTAAATTTATAAAATATAAAAACTTATAATATTATTATAATGCTTATAAAAAGGATTAAAAAGGATAATAATAAAAAAAATAATATAAATAATATTTAAATATAGTTTAATTAATCCTTAATATATAAGAGTAATTTTTAAAAAATTTATTATAAATTTAATAACTAACTTAATATATAATATAAAGCTTATATTAATAAATGGAAATAAAGCTATATTAATAATTTTAAATATATAAGATACATTTAATATAATTTTTAAAAATAAGTTATTTAATTATATAATATAATAAAAATAATTAAAAGAAATATTATAATTTATGAAAAATTTCTTTATAAATAAATAGATTATTATCTATTTAGGAAAAGGTAAATAAGATATTATAATATAGGAAAGAAAATAAAATAATTTTTATTTTTAAAAAAATAAAGATTATTATTAAAAGATAATAAAAATTAATATTAAATAAATATAGTGTTATTAGGAGTTTATTTTACTTATATATATATAAAAGGTAAGAAATTTTCTTAATATAAGATAAAAGAATAAGTATTAATAAATTATTATTATATTATATTTAGTTTAAAATAATTTTATTATTTCCTTTATATATTTACTTTATATATGATATATATTAAGGGATTTTTTTAATAATTATATATTTTATTAAAGAAAGGGGTAATAGGAATTTTAAAATAAAGTTAAGGAAAATTATAAGGATAAAATTAATATTATTATTAATATTTAAGGCTATAAAAATATCCCTAATATTATAATAATTAAGAATTATCTTAAATAAAAAGTTAAAATTTAAAAAATATATAAAGGTAAAAATTATTAAAGTTATAAAAATAACTAATTATATAAAAGGCCTAATAATAATTATAAAAGGCTTATTAATAAATAGGTTATATAAAATAATATATATAATATTATAATTTATATTATTATATAAATATGAGGTATAATATAAAGATTAAAAGGGATTATTAAAGAAAATAATTAGTATTTATATAGCATTAATAAGTATATAATTAAGGGAATATATAGCCTTAATATAAAAAATACTTAAAGTTAAAAAGAGGTATTATTTATTTAAAAAACCTTTTTAAAGGATATATTATTTATAATAATAAGTATTTTTATAATAAAAATATTATTAAAAATAATAAGATATTATTATGCTTATAAATTATAAATGATATATAAGGATTACTTATTAATAATTTAAATAATATTTAAGAAAATATTTAAAAAGAAAAGGATAGGATAAATATAAGTAATATATATTAATTTTTAATTAATAATAAAACTATTATTAATAATTTAAAAATAAGTATTATATGTCCCTCACTTTAGGATAAGATTTAAAAAGAACTTTATAAAAGGAAAAGATAAAAATATAATGGTAAAGGAGTTTTAATATTAGTTTAACAAGAAATTTTCCTAGAATATTATAGTATTTTTAAATAGCTTTTAAGGGATAAAAGGTTTAAGATATAGGTATATAATTTATAATAAATAAGATAAAATTATAAAAAGAAAAGGGGATATAAATTTATATAAAAAGATATTTAATATTAAGACTTTAAAAACTTATAAAACTTTAAAATAAATAATAATATAATTTCTAATATTAGAAATAACCTTATATATAAAAAATATAATAACTATTTAAAATACTTAAAAAGATATATTGGAAACTTTCTAATAAATATTTATAATAATATATAAGTTAATAAATTTATTAAATATAAAACTAAAATAATACCTAAAGTATTATAATATAAAAGGAAATAAAAGGATAAATACTTTAATAAAAAAAGAATTAAAAAAAAACCTTTTAAATTTAGAATTAAAACCTATAATAATAAGGATTAAAGTAATAACAAAATCTTTAAATTAATAACTAGTTATAGAATAATGGAATAAAATTTAAATATTAAATAATTTCCTAATAACAAAAATTAATTATAAACTTAAAAAGAAAATATAATCATTAAGATTATTAAAGAAAATATTAAAGTTATATTTAAGTATTATATTAACTTATAAGAATTATAAATAATATTATAATAAATTTAATTATAATAAAATAAAGGTATATTATAAAAAAACCAAAGCTTAATAAAAGGAATAGCCTAGATAACCTAAATTAAGCTTAAAATAAGATAAAATATAGTGGAATAAGGAAAGTTAATTAATAAGGCTTTATAAATTAAACCTATAATGTTTTAATAATAAATTAAAATATTAGAAATAGTTAATATAATATTTATTAAAGTTTAAAAAGTTTTATAAAATTATTAAATATTTAGATAAAATATACCTTTTATTTATAAAGAAAGGGGAATAGTATTATTTATAAAAGGATATGAAAAGGAGGAAAGGTTTAGAAATAAGATAAAAAGAAAATAAAGAGGAATTAAAGATAAGAGATTTAAAAAGATATATTTAATAAAATTATTTATTAAAAGGAATTTCTTTTATATAAGTATTTAAAAGATTAATTAAAACTATTAATTTAATTTTTTAATATAATAATAATGTTAATAAAGATTAGAACTTTATTATAGGATAAAAAAAGCTAGTATTTAAGTTAGAAATTAATAAAAGGGAATTATAAGATATAATACCTAAGAATCAATTATTAAATTAACTATTTAGTTTAAATTTATAAAGCTTTTAAGCTTAAAATTAAGCTAATTAATAAATAATAATAATTAATTAAGGAATATTAAGCCTTTAAAAATAAAAGATAACATTATAATATAAATAATTTATTAAGATTATATATATTAAAACTTATTATATTTTATAAGTTATATGAAAAAGCCTATGCTTATATATTTAAATATTAAATTATATAATAATAATAATAATTTTTTATTTAATATGGAATTTATAATATTTATATATTTATAGTTATTAATATATTTAATATTAAAAAATAATATATAAGGTGTTAATCTTATTATATTAGCTTATATATTATTTATTAAGCTATTTAATATCTAAGTTTTTTTTTATAGTGATTATTATGTTAAATTAAAAAGGCTTATTAAGAATTTCCTATGGTAGGAATTTTAAGTATTTAATACTTTAATAATTTTAAGCTATGGTAAAAGCTTTAGTTAATTTTTAAGTTAAATATATATTTAGTTATAAACAAGAGGAATAAATTTTTTAAAATCCTTTAGAATAATCTTTAGAATAAACTTAATATTAAAAATATAAAAAAGATTATTTTATATTTACCTTTTTATATAAATAACTATTTTAATTATTTTTAGTTATAATATTTAAATCTTTAATATATATGATTTCTTAAAATTTATTACTTAATAACCTAAAATTATAATATATTTTTATATAGGATAAATATAACTATTAATATATAAATCATATTAAGTAATTTATTTAATAAATTAATAGTAATGAAGTATTTAAAAAGTATTAGGTTTAAAATTATAAGTAATAATTAATTTATTTTAACACTTTTACGGCATATTAAAAATAAATTAAAAAATTTTAAAATTAACTTCTTTTATTTATATATTTGATAAATAGTTAGTTAAGATTAAATATTAAAATCCTAAGTTTATATAAATATTATATAAAAGTTAATAATATTTTAAATATTATTATAAATTATAAATAATGCATTTATGGTTATATTATTATAAAGGTTATTTAAACTTAAACGATTAATTATTTAACCTAAAACTACCAATCCATTAAAACCATTAAAATGTATATTATATAAGTATATAATATATATAATAGGATATATATAGTATGGAAAAATTTAATTTTTTAAAAATAATAAAATAAAATAAAATTATTTAAAGTTTTAAAATTTTAATATTAAATAATTAATTATATAATTAAATTTATAAAAAACTAAATATTATTAATATTAATATTATTATAATATAAAAAATTATAATATATATAATTTTAATTATTTATATTTAATATAATTTTTATTTAAATTATTTAATTTAATTTTATAATATTATATTATATATAATAATTT
>KZ111332.1:0-13104 GCA_002120335.1 Hypoxylon sp. EC38
ATTTATATTACTTATATTAAATTTAATAAAAGTAAAATAAGGAATTATTAATATTAAAAGTATTATATAAAGCTTTATTTAATATATATTAAATTCTTAATAATTAAGTAATTTTTAAATTTATTTTCGTAAAAATATTAAATATTTAAAAATATCTTATTAAAAATAACCTTATATTTTAAATAATTACTTAACATTTATAAAATAAAAATAAAACTAAAAAAAAATAAAAACCTTTTAAAACAATTTTAAATATATTAATAAGCAATTATTTTTATTTCAAAAATATTATATCATTTTAATAAATTATTATATCATTTTAATGAATTACCTTTTCCAATTTTAATAATTTATATATACGAAATAATTTTAACTTTTTTAGAATAATTCTTTTAAGATTTATATTTTCATTATGATAAATAAAACTATTTCGAAAAATTTAAAGATAATATTAATAATTATAAAACCTTATTAAGGATTAAAAATTAATATAAGCTTATTAATTAAGTAAAAATACCTCAATTATAATATAAGATAAAAGGGTAATTAGTAAAAAGTAAGATATCTCATAAAAGTAATTTTATTTTGATTTAATCCTAAAGATAACTTATAGTAAAGAGAACTAGGTAAATTAAAAGGATATTTGCTCTAGGATATTATAATTATTAAAGAAAAAGTTAGGAGATATATTATAAGAGTTTTATTAATTTTTTCATATATAAATATAGTAATAATTAAATACCTTTAAACGACCTAGTTAATCTTTATAAAATACTATATTATATTATTATTAGGAAATATATGGATATAGGGATTTTCTTTTATATTTAAAAAGAAGCAAATATAATAATAATATTAAAGGTTAGGAAAATAAACTTTTTAATTTATAAGGCGTAAAAACTTATAATATTATTATTATACCTAAAAAAAAGGCTAGAAAAAATAATAGTAAAAAAGATAATATAAATAATATTTTAATATGGCTTAATTAGTTTTTAACATATAGGAATAATCTTTAAAAAATTTGTTATAAATCTAATAACTAGCCTAATATATAATATAAAGCTTATATTAGCAAATAAAAAAAAAGTTATACTAATTACCTTAAATATATAGGAAATATTTATATAATTTTTAAGAATAAACTACTTAATTATATAATGTAATAAGGGCAATTAAAATAAATATTATAGTTTATAAAAAACTTTTTTATAAATAAATAGGTTATTATTTGCTTAAAAGATATTATTATATAATCTAAAAAGGTAATATAATATTAGCAAGGATTATTATTATTACTTAATTTATATATGCTATATCTTAACGAATTAATGAATATTAATATTTATAAATAAGGATATATAAATAATATAATAGTACTAATTTTTAGAAAAATGCTAAAGGAAAATATTAATGTTATTAAAAAGATAATAAATAAAGTGCTATAATATAGGGAAGAAAATAAAATAGCTTTTACCTTATAAAAGATAAAAGTAATATATTTGTTAAAAGGGTTTTTTAATATATATTATATATAAAGTAAATATATAAAAGATATAATAAGTTTATTTTAAACTAAATGAGATATAGTAATAATTTATTAACGCTTATCCTTTTATTTTATATTAAAGGGACTTTTTATTCCTTATATATACTTATGTTAAACAAGCTTTTAATAATGTTATGCTTATTTAATACTAGTCTTTATTATCCCTTAATAATACTTTATAAGGCAAATAAAGAAGAAATAGGAATTTTAAAATAAAACTTAAAAAAATATAAGGCTAAAGTTAATGTTATTACTAATATTTAAGGCCATAAAAGTACCCTTAGTATTATAATAGCTAGGAGTTTACTTAAATAAAAGGCTAAAATTAAAAAAACATATAAAGGTAAGAATTATTAAAGCTATAAAAATAGCCAATTATATTAAAGGCCTTATAATAGTTATAAATAGCTTATAAATAAAGTAGATAAATTATATAAGGTAATATATATAATATTATTACCTATATTATTATATAGATATAAGATAAGGTATAAAGGCTAAAAGATATTATTAAAGAAAATAGCTAATATTTATATAATATTAATAGGCATATAATTAAGGGAATATATAGCCTTAGTATAAAAGGTAATTCTTAAAGTTATAAGGGAGTTTTATTTATATGGAAAGCCTTTTTAATAGGTATATTATTTAAGGCTATAAGTACTTTTATAATAGAAATAATATTTAAAAATAGCTAGGTATCATTACACTTATATACTATAAATAATATATAAGGGAAATTCATTGGTAGCTTAAATAGTATTTAAAAAGTAAAGTTACTACTATTAATCCAAAGGTAAATACTATATGTCCCTTGCTTTAGAATAGGCTTAAAGAAGAATTATATAGGAAGGAATAATAAAGATATAATAGCGAAGGATTTTTATTACTAGCTTAGCGAGAAATCCCCTTAGGAAATTATAATATTCTTAAATAATTCTTAAAATGTAAAAGGTTTAAAATATAAGTATATAATTTTTAAAAGATAAGATAAAGTTATAAAAAAGAAAAGAGATATAAATCTACATAAAGTGATAATTAATGCTAAGGCTTTAAAAGTCCTTAAGGGATTAGAATAGGTAATAATATAATTCCTAATATTTAAAATAATCTTATATATAAATAATATAATAGCTATTTAAAATATTTAAAAAAATATACTAGAAATATTTTAAAAGGTATTTATAACAATACATAAGCTAATAAATTTGTTAAATATAAAGCTAAAATGTTTAAAACATTATAAAATAGATAGAAATAAATAGATAAATGTCTTAGCAAAAAAAGGGGTTAAGAAAGACCTTTTAAACCTAAAATTAAGCCTTATAATGGCAGGGGTTAAGGAACTTATAAGATTTATAAACTAGTAGTTAGTTATAAAATAGTAAAAAAAGGCTGGGATATTAAGTGACTTTTTAATAGCGGAAATTAACTATAAACATAAAAAGAAAACATAAGCGTTAAAACTATTAAGGAAAATATTTATTAAAATAATATTTAAATATTATATTAACTTATAAGGATTATAAGTAATATTATAATAGGTTTAATATAATTATAATAGGTTAAAAATATATTATGTTTATTCCTCCTATATAAAAAAAGGAAAATAATATTATTTATAAAGGAATATAAAATAAATAAAAATCTTAATAATAAAAAAAAAAAAAAGATAATAAAAAGGAAGGATTTCTTTTATATAAACGTTTAAAGGATTAATTACCTAAAATTACCAACTTAATTTTCACTATATTAATAATCCTAATAAAGGTTAAAGCTTTATAAAGGGATAAAAAAATCTAGCCTTTAAGTTAAAAATTAAGATAAAGGAATTATATAATATAACGCTTAATAATTAACCATTAAACTAATTATCTAATTTAAATTTACAAAGCTCTTAAGCTTAAAATTAGGCTAATTAATAAATAATAATAACTAATTAAGGAATGTTAAGCCTTAAAAAGTAAAAGATAACATTATAATATAAATAATCTATTAAAGATTATATATATTAAAGCTTGCTATATCCTATAAATTATATAAAAAAGCTTATACCTATATACTTAAATATTAAGTAATATAATAACAATCCTTATAAATAAGTAAGGGATAGTATAATATTTATAATATATATACTTAAAAGGTAAATATATATAGGTTTATAACACAAAAATATTTAATATAATAACTATAAATATTCCACCATAATTTTACTACTATAATAGCCTAATATTATTATCACTAGTTTTAATATTAATAATTTATATATCCTTTATCTATTAAGAGCTTAATAAAGCACTTGTTTAAAAAAAGTTTATAATAATATAATAAAATAATATAATCTTACTAAACCTATTAGGATATATATATATATACTTATATTTCTAGTAACGATTATTTAAATTAAATAAGGTATTTATATATGGTTATATGGTTGGAATATATGTTAATTAATTAAAAGTCTTAAGGTAATCTTATAAATTTTAATTTTATAAGATCTATTATTATCTTATAATATTTATTATATATCCTTTAATTAGGTTTAAAATTTTTTTTAATTTATATTAGATAATATTATAAATATTTAATTTAGTCGTTAATGTTGTTACATAAATAGCTTTATATTTAACATATTTTATCTTTTTATTTACATAGTTTATAACATTATAGTTAATTTAATAACTTTGCTTATAATGCTTTTTTTTCTTTTATATTAAGGAATATTATTTTATTATAACAACTTGCTTATATTTTATTTTATTTTTTTTTAATAAAAATATTACATAAATTATTAACTATTACTTATCTTTTAAAGCATTTCTTACATCTATATAATATAAAAATCACCTTATTTATTTATAAATCTACTAATTATATTTCGTAGCCTTTACACCTTTTAAAATTTATATATTAATCTAAATATTATAATTAGGCTAGTATAAATATAAACTTATAATAATAAACTTAATATTAATTTTAATATTTAATCTCCTTTTATATTTAATATTTTAATATATTTCCTACCTAATCTTTAACTATTATAAAAGCTTTATTATTTATTTCTTTATATTTTTTATTTTTTATCTTTTATTTAAATATAAATAATTTAATAAATCTTTTCTTATATAGTACATTTATATAGGATATGCCTTATTCTTTTAGTTATAACTATTATAATTACTCGAATATAAAAATGGCATTAATTACTCTTTCCTAAAGAAGTTATTTACTTTATTATCGCTTATAACCATTTATTTTTAAATCTTACTATTGCTACCTATCATAGCTACTATTACTACATCTATTTCTACCACCTTAACACCCGAAAATACTCACTAATAACAAAAATATCCTTATAATATTCCCTATATGGCTTATATAAATTATATATATAAAATTAAGCTTAATTTAAGTATTAATCTTATATAAGTTAATGAAATTTATATAATTATATATAAATATACATATTATAAATTTTTTTCCTATATTTTAATTAACTAATATTAATAATTTCTAATCCTATAATATTATTATAAAGTTATATTATAATATAATAATTAACTAATATATGTTATTATAGCTTTTATTAATTCTATCATATATAAGAATTATTAAAATTATAATCTTTAATATTATCATATATATTATATCCTATTTCTATATTCCTTTTAATATATATTATCTAATCGTTATCATATAAATTAACAACTATTATTAAATCTTTATTACCTTTTTCCTTTATTCTTAACACGAAACTTTTATTTATATTATTTAAAAGGGTAATTATAATATCTCTTAATTATAATCCAACTACTATTATATCACCTAAAAATAACAATATATTAAATCATATTACCTACTATAACATTTGGCCTTAGATTAAGTTAAATTTATTAAGGAAAGCAATATTAAAAATATTATAATCCATCCTTAATTAAAAATAAATAATTTTAATAAAAATATAATTATAAAGGATATAAATATTATTATTATTAACACTTTAAAAGATATTAATAAGGATATTATTATATAAGACATTGCGTCAAACCCCTTCCTACATAATATAAATTAATAATATTTTATAAATTATAGCATTATTTAAAAGGTAAATTTTTATAAAGTAATGATTAATCTTATATATATAATGACTAATTTAATACATATTATTAAATATAAAAACTTAATAATAAGTCTTTATAATTTATTAAACCTATAATAATTATAACTAGTTTTATTAATAAGCATTTTATGAAATTTCTTATAAACTTATAAAATATATATATATATATATATAAGTATATATTAACATTATTTTTATTAGTTTATTAAATAATTTATATTTATTAATAAAGATAAATAAAAGCCTTTTAATATAGCTTTTATAAGTAATATCTTTTTCTTATATCCTTTTTATTAAATGTACTTTGTCATGTCCTAATATAACTTTTAATATTTTATATATAATAAAAATACTATTAAATACCTTACCATAACCAATTTATAATAACATAAAAAACCTTTTATCTTTAATACTATTTTATTTATAAAAATAGCCTTAATAATTAAAAAGGAATTTATAATAATAAATATCAAATCTTCGTTATAAAACCAAATTAATAAGTAATATATTAAAGTGAAACAAAATATTAAAATATAAGGGAAAGTAATTATTAGGCTAATAGCTATCTTAAGCAATTTCATTAAATCTTTTAAGAGAGATAATTAATCTAATTATTAAAAGGTAACCAAAGATTATATTAAAACCCTTAGACAATATTTTAATGCCTTAAAATATGCCTAGTTTAAGGGGAGCTTTAAATTAGCTAATACTTAAACTAAAACCAAAACCATAAAACCAAAACTACCTTTATTAAACTTAATATCATATATTAAAGTTACTAAAAAAGGTGTTAAAACTATACCTAAACCTATAATAAAAACACCTATAATATTTTTATTAATAATATTTAATAAGGCGTTATTAAAATTTAAGAGCAATTGTTTAACCATAACGTAAAAGCCAAATACTTATATTTTAATATATTTATCACTAAAATAACTAACAAACTAACCATCCTTATATGCTATAAAAATAGCCTTAATAAAAATCCTTAAACTTTTAAAAAAAGCCATTTAAAATATATAGCTTATTAATATAAGATAGGCAATTAAAACAATAAACCTAAATATTAAAGATTAGTTATTAAAAAAGGAGAAAAAAACTATTATAAAGAATACCTTATATACCATTATAATAAAAATATTAAAAGAATAATTAATATATGTAATACTTAAGGTACTTATTAATACTATTAACCTTATTATAGGATAATTAATAAATATAAATAAAGATATAGTAATAAAAGAGGTAAAGTTATAAACTAAGAAAATCCTAATAAATATGTAAATCTTATAAAGTGGTATAAACCTTATCGTTAGCAAAGCTACCTAAGTAATAACCTTTAAGGAAAATATTAAAAGGTTTAAGCTATTTTTAACTAATGACCTTATTAAAAAAGTAGAAAAGCAATTTTATATTATTTACCATGGCCTTAAATACTAAAGATACTATATATTAAAATATTATAATAGGAAATTGCTTTATAAGAATTATAACGATTAAATAAATACCCATAAATTACTAAAGAATGGCATATATTAAAAGACTTATTAAATATGCGAATTATTATAATTTTTATTTAATAAATTATAAAACTTATTTAAGTAAGCTTAGAAGGATTAATGGGATAGTAATTTTACTAAGTAAAGTTAAACTTAAGGCTATTAAAAGAGTTAATAATTAAAAATATATAATAAATAATTTTCTTATAAAAGCTACGGCTTTAATCTCCTTATTAAATAAAAACCCCTTAGCTTAAATCTAATAATAAGGCATTACTAATAAGAGATAAACATTCCCTAAACTTACTAATTAAGCTTAAAATAAGCTAATAATATTTACCTTTAGCAAGGATACAATAATCTTTAAAAATGAATAAATAAAAGAAATAAAAAAAGTAAAAGTAAATTTAAATATAATAGTTATAACCTTAATAATAATATTAATACCGAATCTAAGTATCCTTATAAAAATAATTTATTAAAAAAATAATGTTATTTATACCTTTAAAGTAATAAAAAGAACCAGGAATATTAAAAGAGCTAAGCAAAAGGGGATATAGCCTTTAAAAGAAAATAATACCAAAATATAGGCATAATATAAGTAGTAATGAATAAAAGATATAATCCTTACAATCCCTTAAAATTAAAAGCTATTAATATAATTGCTTATAATGTGAATAAAAATAAAGATATTTATAACTTCTTTTTATAATAGTATTAATATAAGAATATAAATATAATTATAATTATAAAACTATAAATATTTAAAATATTAAATAATATATTTTAAAGCTATTAAGGATATAAATAATACTTATTTATAAATATTTAGGATATAAAGGAAAAGAATTGTCCTAAGGTTATAATATAGGTTAAAATATATACTAGTTTATAAGTATAATATCGTTAGGAAGTATATTATAAAGATTTGATATAGCTAAACGTTAATAAATATTTATTACTAAATTATTATAAATAACCTTAAAACCTATTGGTAATAAAATATCTCATAGCTTTTAAACCTTTAAAAAATTGTTTAATGGTAAACAATGCTAACATTTACCACATAAATTAGGAACTTATAAATATTAATAATAGCGGTTATAAAATAATAAAATGATTGGCCAAATTAGAGATAAGGATTTAAAAAAAGCTACTTATAAAGATAAATATATATTAAACCTAGCTTCTTTTAATATACCCTTTGCGAAAAGTTATATAGTAAAGGAATTAATTATAAGATTAAACTACCTATTTAATAAAGTATATATGAAATATATATATATATAAGTATATTTATTTAAATAGTTATAGGAGTAAATAAAAGGCTTATATATAGATAAAAAATAGAAATATATATTTTTAATTTTAATATTATTATTAAAAATTATTCTTTAAGATAAAAGGAATAAACCCTTCCCTTAAAATAAATAAGGTCTTGGAAAATTTTAAAAGATAAATTAAACCGATTAGAAAACCTAATAAAAGCTAGAACACATAAATTACCTAATATAAAAGTAACAAATGATATTAAAGAAATTAACCAAGTAGTTAAAGTTTTAGCCAAACTAATTAGCGATTATATTAAAGTAATAAGCGAGGCATATTTTAGGAAAGAAAATTAAAAAAATTAAAGGGATATTTATCTTAAGATATTATAATTATTAAAGAAAAGGCAAAGAAATATGCTATAGGGATTTTATTAACCTCCTAAAATCTTTAAGCATAGCCTAACATAGTAATAATTAAATACCTATTTAAAGGTAATATAGCTAGCATTTGTAAGATATTATATTACACTATTTAGGAAATACTTAAAGATAGGGATATTCCTAAATATATAAAAAAAGGCAAAAATAATAATAATATTAAAGGTTAAAAAAATAAATTTCTAAACTTATAAGGTATAAAGACTTATAATATTATTATAATATTTATAGGAAGGGTTAAAAAGGATAGTAATAAAAAGGATAGTGTAGATAATATTTAAATATGGCTTAATTAGTTCTTAACATATAGGAATAATCCCTAAGAAATTTGTTATAGATTTAGTGGCTAGCCTAATATATAATATAAAGTTTATATTAATAAATGAAAATAAAGCTATATTAATAACTTTAAATATATAAGGTATATTTAATATAATTTTTAAAAATAAGCTACTTAATTATATGACATAATAAGGATAATTAAAAAAAATATTATAGTTTATAAAAAACTTCTTTATAAATAAATAGGTTATTACTTACTTAAGAAAAGATAAATAAAATATTATAATATAAGGAAGAAAATAAGATAGCTTTTATCCTTAAAAAGATAAAGGCTATTATTAGGGGATAATAAGGATTAGTATTAAATAGGTATAGCATTATTAGGAGTTTACTTTACTTATATATATATAAGAGATAAGAAACTTCCTTAATATAAGGTAAAAGGATAAGCATTAATAAATCATTATTATATTATATTTAGTTTAAAATAGTTTTATTACCTCCTTTATATATTCATTTTATATATAATATATATTAAAGGGCCTTTTTAATAACTATATATTTCATTAGAAAAAGGGGTAATAGGAACTTTAAAATAAAGCTAAGGAAGATTATAAGGATAAAGCCAATGTTATTATTAATACTTAAAGCTATGGAAGCATTTCTAATATTATAATGGTTAAAAGCCATTTTAGATAAAAAGCTAAAATTTAGAAGATATATAAAGGTAAGGGTTACCAAAGCCATAAAAATAACTAACCATATAAAAGGCCTAATAGCAATTATAAAAGGCTTATTAGTAAATGAGTTATATAAGGTAATATATATAATACTATGATTTATACTATTATATAAATATGAGATATAATATAAAGATTGAAAAGGATTATTGAAAAAAATAGCTAACATTTGTATAACATTGGTAAATATATGGTTAAAGGAATATATAACCTTAATATAAAAAGCACTTAAAGCTAAAAGAGGGTATTACTTACTTAAAAAACCTTTTTAAAGGATATACTATTTGTAGTAATAAGTACTCCTATAATAAAAATATTATTAAAGATAATAAGATATTATTACGCTTATAAACTATAAATAATATATAAAAGTTATTTATTAATAACTTAAATAATATTTAAGAAAATACTTAAAAGGGAAAGGATAAGATAAATATAAGTAATATATACTAATTTTTAACTAATAGTAAGGCTATTACTAATAGTTTAAAAATAAATGCTATATGCCCTTTGCTTTAAGGTAAGATTTAAAAGGAATTTTATAAGAAGGAAGGATAAAGATATGGTGGTAAAAGAGCTTTAATGCTAGCTTAATAAAAAATCTCCTTAAGATATTATAATATTTTTAAATAGCTCTTAAGGGATAAAAGGTTTAAAATATAAGTATGTGATTTATAATAAATAGGATAAAGTTATAAAAGGAAAAGGGGGTATAAATTTATACGAAAAGATATTTAATGCTAAGGCTTTAAGAGCTTATAAGGCTTTAAAATAAGTGATAATATAATTCCTAATATTAAAAATAGTCTTATATATGGAAAATATGATAGTTGTTTAAAATGCTTAAAAAAATGCATTAAAAACTTCCTAGCAAATATTTATAATAATATATGAGCTAATAGACTTACTAGATATAAAGCTAAAATAATACTTAAGGCATTATAATATAAAAGAAAATGAAAGGGTAAATACCTTAGCAAAGGAAGGGTTAAAGAAAAGCCTTTTAAACTTAAAATTAAAACCTATAATAGTAAGAATTAAAGCAATAGTAAAACTTTTAAACTAATAGCTAGTTACAAAATAATGGAATAAAGCTTAAATATTAAGTAACTTCTTAGCAATAAAAGTTAACTATAAACTTAAAAAGAAAATATAATTATTAGGATTATTAAGGAAAATATTAAAGTTATATTTAAGCATTATATTAGCTTATAAGGATTATAAGTAATATTATAATAGGTTTAACTATAATAAAGCAAAGGTATATTATAAAAAAACTAAAGTTTAATAAAAGGAATGGCTTAAATAGCTTAAACTAGGCTTAAAATAGGATGGAATATAATAGAATAAGAAAAGCTAATTAATAAGGCTTTATAAACTAAACCTATAATGTTTTAATAATAAGTTAGGATATTAAAAATAGCTAATATAACATTTATTAAAGTTTAAAAAGTTTTATAAAATCATTAAATACTTAGATAAAATATACCCTTCATTTATAGAAAAAAGGGAATAATATTATTTACAAAAGGATATAAAAAGGAAAAGAGGCTTAAAGGTGGGATAAAAAAAAAATGAGGAGGAATTAAAAATAAAAGATTTGAAAAGATATATTTAATAAAACTATTTACTAAAAGGAATTTCTTTTATATAAATATTTAAAGGATTAATTAAAATTACTAACCTAATTTTTTAATATAATAATAATATTAGTAAAGATTAAAACTTTACTATAAGATAAAGAAAGCTGGTATTTAAGTTAAAAATTAATAAAAGGAGATTATAAGGCATAGTATTTAAGAATTAATCATTAAACTAATTATCTAATTTAAACTTATAAAGTTTTTAAGCTTAAGATTAAGCTAATCAATAAATAATAATAGTTAATTAAGGAATATTAAGCCTTTAAAGGTAAAAAATGACATTATAGTATAAATAATTTATTAAGATTATATATATTAAAGCTTACCACATCTTATAAGTTATATAAAAAAGCTTATACTTATATGCTTAAATATTAAATTATATAATAATAATAATAATTTTTTACTTAATATAAAATTTATAATATTTATATACTTATAATTATTAATATATTTAATATTAAAAAATAATATATAAGGTATTAATTTTATTATATTAGCTTATATATTACTTATTAAGCTACTTAATATTTAAGTTTTTTTTTATAATGGTTATTATATTAAATTAAAAAGGCTTATTAAGAGTTTTTTATAGCAGAAATCTTAAGTGTTTAATACTTTAATAATCTTAAGTTATAATAGGAGCTTTAATTAACTCTTAAGTTAAATATATATTTAGCTATAAGTAAAAGGAATAGGTTCCCTAAGATTTTTTAAGATGGTTTTTAAAATAAACTTAGTATTAAAGATATGGAAAAGGTTATTTCGTATTTACCTCTTTATATAAATAGCTATCTTAACTATTTTTAGCTATAATACTTAAACCTTTAATATATACAATTCCTTAAAGTTTATTACTTAATAATTTAAAGCCATAATATATTTTTATATAAGATAAGCATAATTATTAGTATATAAATTATACTAAGTGATTTATCTAACAAATTAATAGTAATGAAATACTTAAGAAGTATTAGGTTTGGAATTATAAGTAATAATTAATTCGTCTTAACGCTCTTACGGCATATTAAAAACAAGCCGAAAAGTTTTAAGATTAGCTTCTTCTATTTATATATTTAATAAATAGTCAGTTAGGACTAAGCACCGAAATCCTAGGTTTACACAAATATCGTATAAAAGTTGGTAATATCCTAAATATCGTTATAAGTTATAAATAATGTATTTATAACTATACTATTATAAAGATTATTTAAACCTAAACGGTTAGCCATTTAACCTAAAACCGCTAACCCGTTAAAACCATTAAAATGCGTATTATATAAGTGCATAATACATATAATAGGGCATATACAATATGGAAAAATTTAATTTTTTAAAAATAATAAAATAAAATAAAATTATTTAAAGTTTTAAAATTTTAATATTAAATAATTAATTATATAATTAAATTTATAAAAAACTAAATATTATTAATATTAATATTATTATAATATAAAAAATTATAATATATATAATTTTAATTATTTATATTTAATATAATTTTTATTTAAATTATTTAATTTAATTTTATAATGTTATATTATATATAATAATTTAAA
>KZ111333.1:0-13085 GCA_002120335.1 Hypoxylon sp. EC38
AATTTAATAAAAGTAAAATAAGGAATTATTAATATTAAAAGTATTATATAAAGCTTTATTTAATATATATTAAATTCTTAATAATTAAGTAATTTTTAAATTTATTTTCGTAAAAATATTAAATATTTAAAAATATCTTATTAAAAATAACCTTATATTTTAAATAATTACTTAATATTTATAAAATAAAAATAAAACTAAAAAAAAATAAAAACCTTTTAAAATAATTTTAAATATATTAATAAGTAATTATTTTTATTTTAAAAATATTATGTTATTTTAATAAATTATTATATTATTTTAATAAATTATCTTTCCTAATTTTAATAATTTATATATACGAAATAATTTTAACTTTTTTAAAGTAATTTTTTTAAGGTTTATATTTCTATTATAATAAATAGGATTATTTCGAAAAATTTAAGGATAATATTAATAATTATAAAACCTTATTAAAGGTTAAAAATTAATATAAACCTATTAATTAGGTAAAAATATTTTAATTATAATATAGGATAAAAGGATAATTAGTAAAAAATAAGATATTTTATAAAAGTAATTTTATTTTAATTTAACCTTAAAAATAACTTATAATAAAAAGAATTAAGTAAATTAAAGGAATATTTACTTTAGGATATTATAGTTATTAAAGAAAAAGTTAGGAAATATGTTATAAAAATCTTATTAACTTTCTTATATATAAATATAATAATAATTAAATATTTTTAAATAATCTGGTTAATCTTTATAAGATATTATATTATATTATTATTAAAAAGTATATAAATATAAGGGTTTTTCTTTATATTTAGAAAAAGGCAAATATAGTAATAATATTAAAAATTAGGAAAATAGATTTCTTAATTTATAGGATATGGAAATTTATAATATTATTATTATATCTAAAGAAAGAGCTGAAAAGAATAATAATAAAAAGGATAATATAAATAATATTTTAATATAGCTTAATTAATCCTTAATATATAAGAATAATCCTTAAAGGATTTATTATAAATTTAATAATTAGCTTAATATATAATATAAAACTTATATTAATAAATGGAAAGAAAGTTATATTAATTATTTTAAATATATAAGGAATATTTATATAGTTTTTAAAAATAGGTTATTTAATTATATAATATAATAAAAGTGGTTAAAATAAATATTATAATTTATAAAGAACTTTTTTATAAATAAATAAGTTATTACTTATCTAAAAGATATTATTATATAATTTAAGAAAGTAATATAATATTAGCAAAAATTATTATTATTATTTAATTTATATATATTATATCTTAATAAATTAATAAATATTAATATTTATAAATAGAAATATATAAATAATATAGTAATATTAATCTTTAGAAAAATATTAAAAGAAAGTATTAATATTATTAAAAAGGTAATAAATAAAGTATTATAATATAAGGAAGAAAATAAGATAGCTTTTATCTTATAAAAGATAGAGGTAATATATTTATTAAAAAGGCTTTTTAATATATATTATATATAAAGTAAATATATAAAGGATATAATAAATTTATTTTAAACTAAATAAGATATAATAATAATTTATTAATGCTTATTTTTCTATTTTATATTAAGAGGATTTTTTACTCCTTATATATGCTTATATTAAGTAAGCTTTTAATAACATTATGTTTATTTAATATTAATCCTTATTATCCCTTAATAATATTTTATAAGATAAATAAAGAAGAAATAAGAATCCTAAAATAAAACTTAAAAAGATATAAGGTTAAAGCTAATGTCACTATTAATATCTAAGGCTATAAAAGTATCCCTAATATTATAATAGCTAGGAATTCACTTAAATAGGAGGCTAAAATTAAAAAGATATATAAAGATAAAAGCTATTAAAGCTATAAAAATAGTTAATTATATTAAAAGCCTTATAATAATTATAAATAGCTTATAAATAAAATAAATAAACTATATAAGGTAATATATATAATATTATTACTTATATTATTATATAAATATAAAATAAGGTATAAAGATTAAAAAATATCATCAAAAAAAATAGCTAATATTTATATAATATTAATAAATATATAACTAAAGGAATATATAATCTTAATATAAAAGGTAATTCTTAAAGCTATAAGGAAATCTTACCTATATAAAAAGCCTTTTTAATAAATATATTATTTAAGATTATAAGCACTCCTATAATAAAGATAACATTTAAAAATAGTTAAATATTATTATGCTTATATATTATAAATAATATATAAAGGAAATTTATTAATAGCTTAAATAGTATTTAAAAAATAAGGTTATTACTATTAATTTAAAGGTAAATACTATATGTCCCTTACTTTAAAATAAGCTTAAAAAAAAATTATATAAAAGGGAATAATAAAGATATAATAGTAAAGGATTTTTATTACTAACTTAATAAAAAATCTCCCTAAAAGATTATAATATTCTTAAATAACTCTTAAGATATAAAAGATTTAAAATATAAGTATATAATTTCTAAAAGATAAGATAAAATTATAAAAAAGAAAAAAGATATAAATCCATGTAAAGTAATAATTAATACTAAGGCTTTAAAAATCTTTAAGGGACTAAAATAAATAATAATACAATTCCTAATATCCAAGATAACCCTATATATAAATAATATAATAACTATCTAAAGTATTTAAAAAAATATATTAAAAATATTTTAAAAGATATTTATAATAATATATAAATTAATAAATTCATTAAATATAAAGCTAAAATGTTTAAAACACTACAAAATAAATAAAAACAAATAAATAAATACCTTAGTAAAAGAAAAGATTAAAAAAGGCCTTTTAAACCTAAAATTAAGCCTTATAATAATAAAGATTAAGGAACTTATAAAATTTATAAATCAATAATTAGCTATAAAATGGTAGAAAAAGGCTAAGATATTAAGTAACTTTTTAATAATAAAGATTAACTATAAATATAAAAAAAAAGCATAAATATTAAAATTATTAAGGAAAATATCTATTAAGATAATATCTAAATATTATATTAACCTATAAAGATTATAAATAATATTATAATAAGTTTAATATAATTATAATAAGTTAAAAATACATTATACTTACTCCTCCTATATAAAAAAAAAGGAATAATATTATTTATAAAAAGATATAAAGCAAATAAAAACTTTAATAATAAAAAGAAAAAGAAAATAATAAAGAGGAAGGATTTCTTTTATATAAGTATTTAAAGAATTAATTACTTAAAATTACTAACCTAATTTTTATTATATTAATAGCTTTAATAAAGGTTAAAACTTTATAAAGAAATAAAGAAATTTAGTCTTTAAGTTAAAAACTAAGATAAAAGAATTATATAATATAATGCTTAATAATTAATTACTAGATTAATTATTTAATTTAAACTTATAAAGTTTTTAAGCTTAAAATTAAGCTAATTAATAAGTAATAATTACTAATTAAGGAATATTAAGCCTTAAGAAATAAAAAATAATATTATAATATAAATAATTTATTAAAAATTATATATATTAAAGCTTATTATATCTTATAAATTATATAAAAAAGCTTATATTTATATACTTAAATATTAAATAATATAATAATAATCTTTATAAATAAGTAAGGAATAATATAATATTTATAATATATATACTTAAGAGGTAAATATATATAAATTTATAATATAAAAATATTTAATATAATAGCTATAGATATTTTACTATAATTTTATTATTATAATAGCCTAATATTATTATTATTAATTTTAATATTAATAATTTATATATCTTCTACTTATTAAAAGCTTAATAAAATACTTATTTAAGAAAAATTTATAATAATATAATAAAATAATATAATTTTATTAAACCTATTAGAATATATATATATATACTTATATTTCTAATAATAATTATTTAAATTAAGCAAAATATTCATATATAATTATATAATTAAAATATATATTAATTAATTAAAAGTCTTAAAATAATCTTATAAATCTTAATTTTATAAGATTTATTACTATTTTATAATATTTATTATATATTTTTTAATTAAATTTAAAATCTTCTTTAATTTATATTAAATAATATTATAAATATTTAATTTAATTATTAATATTATTATATAAATAATCTTATATTTAATATATTTTATCTTTTTATTTATATAGTTTATAATATTGTAATTAATTTAATAACTTTACTTATAATATTCTTCTTTTCTTTTATATTAAGGAATATTATTTGATTATAATAGCTTATTTATATTTTATTTTACCTTTCTTTAATAAAAATATTATATAAATTATTAACTATTACTTATTTTCCAAAGCATTTTTTATATTTATATAATATAAAAGTTATCTTATTTATTTATAAATCTACTAATTATATTTTATAGCCCTTATACCTTTTAAAATTTATATATTAATTTAAATATCATAATTAAATTAATATAAATATAAACTTATAATAATAAACTTAATATTAATTCTAATATTTAACCTCTTTTTATATCTAATATTTTAATATATTCTTTACTTAATCTTTAATTATTATAAGAACTTCATTATTTATTTCTTTATATCTTTTATTTTTTATTTTTTGCTTAAGTATAAATAATTTAGTAAATCTTTTCTTATATGATATATTTATATAAGATATGCCTTATTCTTTTAGCTATAATTACTATAATTATTTAAATATAAAAATAATATTAATTACTTTTTCTTAAAAAAGCTATTTACTTTATTATCGCTTATAATTATTTATTTTTAAATCTTATTATTATTACCTATTATGGTTATTATTATTATATTTATTTTTATTACCTTAATACTTAAAAATGTTTACTAATAGTAAAAATATCCTTATAATATTTCCTATATAGCTTATATAAATTATATATATAAAGTTAAGCTTAATTTAAGTATTAATTTTATATAGGTTAATAAAATTTATATAGTTATATATAAATATATATATTATAAGTTTTTCTTTTATATCTTAATTAATTAATATTAATAATTTTTAATTTTATAATATTATTATAAAGTTATATTATAATATAATAATTAATTAATATATATTATTATAACTTTTATTAATTTTATTATATATGAAAATTATTAAAGTTATAATTTTTAATATTATTATATATATTATATCCTATTTTTATATTCTTTTTAATATATATCATTTAATCATTACTATATAAGTTAATAACTATTATTAAATCTTTATTATCTTTCTCCTTTATTTTTAATATAAAACTTTTATTCATATTATTTAAGAGGATAATTATAATATCCTTTAATTATAATTCAATTATTATTATATTACTTAAGAATAATAATATATTAAATTATATTACTTATTATAATATTTAATCTTAAATTAAATTAAGTTTATTAAAAAGGATAATATTAAAAATATTATAATCCATCCTTAATTAAAAATAGATAATTCTAATAAAAATATAATTATAAAAGATATAAATATTATTATTATTAATACTTTAAAAGATATTAATAAAAATATTATTATATAAAACATTATACTAAACTCCCTTTTATATAATATAAGTTAATAATATTTTATAAATTATAATACTACTTAAAAGATAAATTTTTATAAAGTAATAATTAGTTTTATATATATAATAGCTAATTTAATATATATTATTAAATATAAAAACTTAATAATAAATCTTTGTAATTTATTAAACTTATGGTAATTATAACTAATCTTATTAATAAATATCCTATGAAGTTTTTTATAAACTTATAAGGTATATGTGTATATATATATAAGTATATATTAGTATTATCCTTATTAATTTACTAAATAACTTATATTTATTAATAAAGATAAATAAAGCCTTTTTAATATAACCTTTATAAGTAATATCTTTTCTTTATATCCCTTTTACTAAATATACTTTATTATATTCTAATATAACTTTTAATATTTTACATATAATAAAAATATTATTAAATATCCTATTATAGCTAATTTATAATAATATAAAAGACCTTTTATTTTTAATATTATCTTACTTATAAAAATAACCTTAATGATTAGAAAAAAACCTATGGTAATAAATATTAAATCTTTGCTATAAAACTAGATTAATAAATAATACATTAAAATAAGATAAGGTATTAAGGTATAAGGAGGAATGATTATTAAACTAATAGTTACCTTAGATAGTTTCGTTAAATCTTTTAAAGGAAATAATTAATCTAACCATTAAAAGATAGCCAAAGATTATATTAAAACCTTTAAATAATATTTTAATATTTTAAAGTATACCTAATTTAAAGAAAGCTTTAAATTAGCTAATATTTAAGTTAGAACTAAAACTATAAAATTAAAACTACCCTTATTAAACTTAACATTATATGCTAAAATTATTAGAAAAGGTATTAAAACTATGCTTAAGCCTATAATAAAAATACCTATAACACTTTTATTAATAACACTTAATAAAATGTCATTAAAACTTAAGAGCAATTACTTAATTATAATATAAAAGCCAAATACTTATATTTTAATATACCTACCACTAAAATAGCTAATAAATTAATTATTCTTATATATTATAAAAATAGCCTTAATAAAAACCCTTAAACTCCTAAAAAAAGCTATTTAAAATATATAACTTACTAATATAGGGTAAATAATTAAAATAATAAATTTAAATATTAAGGATTAACTATTAAAAAAGGAAAAAAAAACCATTATAAAAAATGTCTTATACATCACCGTAATAAAAATATTAAAAGAATAATTAATATATATAATACTTAAAGTATTTATTAATATTATTAACCTTATTATAGGATAATTAATAAATATAAATAAAAATATAATAATAAAAAAGATAAAGCTATAAGTTAAAAAAACCTTAATAAATATATAAATTTTATAAAGCAATATAAACCTTATCACTAATAAAGTTACTTAAGTAATAACTTTTAGGGAAAATATTAAAAGGTTTAAGCTATTTTTAACTAATAACCTTGCTAAAAAAGTAAAAAAGCAACTTTATATTACCTATTATAGCCTTAAATATTAAAAATACCACATATTAAAATATTATAATAAAAAATTACTTTATAAGAATTATAATAATTAAATAAATACTTATAAATTATTAAAAAATGGCATATATTAAAAAACTTATTAAATATGTAAACTATTATAATCCTTATTTAATAAATTATAAAGATTATTTAAATAAACTTAAAAGGATTAATAAGATAATAATCCCATTAAATAAAGCCAAACTTAAAACTATTAAAAAAACTAATAACTAAAAATACATAATAAATAATTTTCCCATAAAAGTTATAGCCCTAATTTTTTTATTAAATAAAAACCTCTTAGCCTAAATCTAATAATAAAATACCACTAATAAAAGATAAGTATTTCCTAAACTTACTAATTAAGCTTAGAATAAGCTAATAACATTCACCTTTAATAAAAACATAATAACCTTTAAAAATAAATAAATAAAAAAAGTAAAAAAAGTAGAGGTAAATCTAAATATAATAGTTATAACCTTAGTAATAATACTAATATTAAATCTAAGTACCCTTATAAAAACAACCTATTAAAAAAATAACGCTACCCACACCTTTAAGGTAATAAAAAAAACTAGGAATATTAAAAAAGCTAAGTAAAAAAGGATATAGCCTTTAAAAGAAAATAGCATTAAAATATAAGTATAATATAAGTAATAATAAATAAAAAACATAACCTTTATAATCCTTTAAAACTAAAAGCTATTAATATAACTACTTATAACATAAATAAAAATAAAAATATCCATAACTCCTTTTTATAATAATATTAATATAAAAATATAAATATAATTATAATTATAAAATCATAAATATTTAAAATATTAAATAATATATTTTAAAATTATTAAAGATATAAATAATATTTATTTACAAATATTTAAAATATAAAGGAGGAAAATTACCCCAAGGTTATAATATAAATTAAAATATATATCAATTTATAAGTATAACGTTATTAAGAAATATACCATAAAGATTTAATATAATTAAACATTAATAAATATTTACTATTAAATTATTATAAATAACCTTAAAACCTACTAATAATAAAATATCTTATAATCCTTAAGCCTTTAAAAAATTACCTAATAATAAGTAATGTTAACGCTTACTACACAAATTAAAAACCTATAAATACTAATAATAACAGCCATAAAATAATAGAATAATTAGTTAAATTAGGGATAAAGGTTTAAGAAAAGTTATCTATAAGGATAAACATATATTAAACCTATCTTCCTTTAATATACCCTTTATAAAAAGCTATATAATAAAGGAATTAATTATAAGATTAAACTATTTACCTAATAAAGTATATATAAGATATATATATATATAAGTATATTTATTTAAATAATTATAAGAATAAATAAAAGGCTTATATATAAATAAAAGATAAAAATATATATTTTTAATTTTAATATTATTATTAAAAATTACTTTTTAAGGTAAAAGGAATAAATCCTCCTTTTAAAATAAATAAAGTTTTAGAAAATTTTAAAAGATAAACTAAATTAATTAAAGAATTTAATAAAAGCTAAAATATATAAATTACTTAATATAAAAGTAATAAATAATATTAAAAAGATTAACCAAATAGTTAAAGCCTTAGTTAAACTAATTAATAATTATATTAAAATAATAAGTAAGACATATTTTAAAAGAGAAAATTAAAAAGATTAAAAGGATACTTACCTTAAAATATTATAATCATTAAAAAAAAGGTAAAAAAATATATTATAAAAATCTTATTAACCTTTTAAAATCCTTAAGTATAACCTAACATAATAATAATTAAATACTTACTTAAAGGTAATATAACTAGCATTTATAAAGTATTATATTATACTATTTAAAAAATATTTAAAAATAGGGATATTCCTAAACATATAAAAAAAAGCAAAGATAATAATAATATTAAAGATTAAGAAAATAAACTTTTAAATTTATAAAATATAAAAATTTATAATATTATTATAATATTTATAAGAAAGGTTAAAAAAGATAATAGTAAAAAGGATAATATAAATAATATTTAAATATAGCTTAATTAATTTTTAATATATAAAAGTAATTTTTAAAAGATTTATTATAAACTTAATAACTAGCTTAATACATAATATAAAACTTATATTAGCAAATAAAAATAAAGCTATACTAATAACCTTAAATATATAAGATATATTTAATACGGTTTTTAAAAATAGGCTATTTAATTATATAATATAGTAAAGATAACTAAAAAAAATATTATAATTTATGAAAAATTTCCTTATAAATAAATAAATTACTACCTACTTAAAAAGAAATAAATAAAATATTATAATATAGGGAAAAAAATAAAATAACTTTTATTTTTAAGAAAATAAAAGCCATTATTAGGAAATAATAGGGATTAATATTAAATAAGTATAATATTATTAAAAACTTATTCCACTTATACATATATAAGGGATAAGAAACCTCCTTAATATAAGATAAAAAAATAAGCATTAATAAATTACTATTATATTATATTTAATTTAAAATAATTTTACTATTTCTTTTATATATTTACTTTATATATAATATATATTAAAAGATTTTTTTAATAACTATATACTTTATTAAAAAAAGGGATAATAAAAATCTTAAAATAAAATTAAAAAAGATTATAAAGATAAAGCTAATACTATTACTAATACTTAAGGTTATAAAAATACCCTTAATATTATAATGGTTAAAAGTTATTTTAAATAAAAAGTTAAAATTTAAAAAATATATAAAAATGAAAATTACCAAAGCTATAAAAATAACTAACTATATAAAGAATTTAATGGCAATTATAAAAGGCTTATTAACAAATAAGCTATATAAAGCAATATATATAATATTATAATTTATATTATTATATAAATATAAAATATAATATAAAGATTAAAAAAAACTATTAAAGAAAATAGCTAATACTTATATAATATTAATAAGTATATAATTAAAAAGATATATAGCCCTAATATAAAAAGTACTTAAAGTTAAAAAAGGATATTACTCACTTAGAAAACCTTTTTAAAAGATGTATTATTTGCAATAATAAGCACTCCTATAATAAAAATATCATTAAAAATAATAAGATATTATTATACTTATAAACTATAAATAATATATAAGGGTTATTTATTAATAACTTAAATAATACTTAAGAAAATATTTAAAAAGGAAAAAATAAAATAGATATAAGTAATATATATTAATTTTTAATTAATAATAAAGTTATTATTAATAGTTTAAAAATAAGTATTATATATTTTTTACTTTAAAATAAGATTTAAAAAGAATCTTATAAGAAGGAAGGATAAAAATATAATAGTAAAAAAGCTTTAATGCTAGTTTAATAAAAAATCTTCTTAAGATATTATAATATTCTTAAATAATTTCTAAGGGATAAAAGGTTTAAAATATAAATATATGATTTATAATAAATAAGATAAAATTATAAAAGGAAAAGGAAATATAAATTCATATAGAAAAATATTTAATATTAAGGCTTTAAAAGCTTATAAGGCTTTAAAATAAATAATAATATAATTTCTAATATTAAAAATAACCTTATATATAAAAAATATAATAGTTACTTAAAGTATTTAAAAAAATATATTAAAAACTTTTTAATAGGTATTTATAATAATATATAAGCTAATAAACTTATTAAATATAAAGCTAAAATAATATTTAAAATATTATAATATAAAAAGAAATAAAAGAATAAATGCTTTAATAAAGGAAAGGTTAAAGAAAAGCCTTTTAAATTTAAAATTAAAACTTATAATAATAAAGATTAAAGTAATAATAAAATCCCTAAATTAATAACTAACTATAAAATAATAAAATAAAGCTTAAATACCAAATGGTTTTTTAATAATAAAAATTAATTATAAACTTAGAAAAAAAATATAATTATTAAAATTATTAAAGAAAATATTAAAATTATATTTAAATATTATATTAGCTTATAAAAACTATAAGTAATATTATAATAAGTTTAATTATAATAAAGTAAAGATATATTATAAAAAAATCAAAACCTAATAAAAAAAATGGCTTAAATAGCCTAAACTAAATTTAAAATAAGATAAAATATAATAAAGTAAGGAAAATTAATTAATAAAATTTTATAAATTAAACCTATAATATTCTAATAATAAATTAAAATATTAAAAATAATTAATATAATATTTATTAAAGTTTAAAAAGTTTTATAAAGCTACTAAATATTTAAATAAAATATGTCTTTTGTTTATAAAGAAAAGGAAATGATATTATTTATAAAAGGATATAAAGAGGAGGAAAAGGCCTAAAGGTAAGATAAAAAAAAGATAAAAAGGAATTAAAAATAAAAAACTTAAAAAGATATATTTAATAAAACTATTTATTAAAAGGAATTTCTTTTATATAAACATTTAAAAAATTAATTAAAATTATTAATCTAATTTTTTAATATAATAATAATATTAATAAAAACTAAAACTTTATTATAAAATAAAAAAAGCTAATATTTAAGCTAAAAATTAATAAAAGAAAATTATAAAATATAATATCTAAAAACTAATTATTAAATTAATTATTTAATTTAAACCTATAAAGTTTTTAAGCTTAAAATTAGGCTAATTAATAAGTAGTAATAATTAATTAAAGAATATTAAGTTTTTAAAGATAAAAGATAATATTATAATATAAATAATTTATTAAAATTATATATATTAAAGCTTATTATATTTTATAAGTTATATAAAAAAGCTTATACTTATATACTTAAATATTAAACTATATAATAATAATAATAATCTTTTATTTAATATAAAATTTATAATATTTATATATTTATAATTATTAATATATTTAATGCTAAAAAATAATATATAAAATATTAATTTTATTATATTAGCTTATATATTACCTATTAAACTATTTAATATTTAAATTTTTTTTTATAATAATTATTATATTAAATTAAAAAGGCTTATTAAGAATTTTTTATAGTAAAAATTTTAAATATTTAATATTTTAATAATTTTAAGTTATGATAAAAGCTTTAATTAATTTTTAAATTAAATATATATTTAGCTATAAGTAAAAGGAATAGATTCTTTAAAATCTTTTAAAATAATTTTTAAAATAAACTTAATATTAAAAATATAAAAAAGGTTATTTTGTATTTATCTCTTTATATAAATAATTATTTTAATTATTTTTAGCTATAATATTTAAATCTTTAATATATATAATTCCTTAAAATTTATTATTTAATAATTTAAAGTTATAATATATTTTTATATAAAATAAGTATAACTATTAATATATAAACTATATTAAATAATTTATTTAATAAATTAATAATAATAAAATATTTAAGAAGTATTAAGTTTAAAATTATAAATAATAATTAATTTATTTTAATACTTTTATAATATATTAAAAATAAGTTAAAAAGTTTTAAAATTAGCTTTTTTTATTTATATATTTAACAAATAATTAGTTAAAACTAAATATTAAAATCTTAAATTTATATAAATATTATATAAAAGTTAGTAATATTCTAAATATTATTATAAGTTATAAATAATATATTTATAATTATATTATTATAAAAGTTATTTAAACTTAAACGGTTAATTATTTAATCTAAAATTGCTAATTTGTTAAAATCATTAAAATATATATTATATAAATATATAATATATATAATAGAATATATATAATATAGAAAAATTTAATTTTTTAAAAATAATAAAATAAAATAAAATTATTTAAAGTTTTAAAATTTTAATATTAAATAATTAATTATATAATTAAATTTATAAAAAACTAAATATTATTAATATTAATATTATTATAATATAAAAAATTATAATATATATAATTTTAATTATTTATATTTAATATAATTTTTATTTAAATTATTTAATTTAATTTTATAATGTTATATTATATATAATAATTTA
>KZ111334.1:0-13074 GCA_002120335.1 Hypoxylon sp. EC38
TAACATTATAAAATTAAATTAAATAATTTAAATAAAAATTATATTAAATATAAATAATTAAAATTATATATATTATAATTTTTTATATTATAATAATATTAATATTAATAATATTTAGTTTTTTTTAAATTTAATTATATAATTAATTATTTAATATTAAAATTTTAAAACTTTAAATAATTTTATTTTATTTTATTATTTTTAAAAAATTAAATTTTTCTATACTATATATGCTTTACTATATGTATTATATACTCGTATAATATGTATTTTAATGGTTTTAATAGGTTAGCGGTTTTAGGTTAAATGGCCAGCCGTTTAAGTTTAAATAACCTTTATAATAGTATAGCTATAAATATATTATTTATAACTTATAATAATATTTAGGATATTACTAACTTTTGTATAATATTTGTGTAAATTTAAGATTTCGATGCTTAGTTTTAGCTGGTTATTTATTAAATATATAAATAGAAAAAGCTAATTTTAAAACTTTTTAACTTACTTTTAATATATTATAAAAGCGTTAAGACAAATTAATTATTACTTATAATTTTAAACCTAATACTTTTTAAACATTTCGTTATTATTAATCCATTGGATAAATTATTTAACATAGTTTATGTGTTAATAATTATGCTTATTTTGTATAAAAATATATTATGGCTTTAAGTTATTAAGTAATAAACTTTAAGGAATTATATATATTAAAGGTTTAAGTGTTATAGCTAAAAATAGCTGAGATAGTTATTTATATAAAAAGGTGGATATGAAATAATTTTTTTTATATCTTTAATATTAAGTTTATTTTAAAAATTGTTTTAAGGGATTTTAAGGAACCTATTCCTTTTGTTTATAACTAAATATATATTTAATTTAAAAGTTAATTAAAGTTTTTATTATAACTTAAAATTATTAAAGTATTAAATATTTAAGATTTTTACTATAGGAAATTTTTAATAAGCCTTTTTAATTTAATATAATAATTATTATAAAAAAAAACTTAAATATTAAATAGCTTAATAAGTAATATATAAGTTAATATAATAAGATTAATATTTTATATATTATGTTTTAGCATTAAATATATTAATAATTATAAGTATATAAATATTATAAATTTCACATTAAGTAAAAGGTTATTATTATTATTATATAATTTAATATTTAAGCATATAAATATAAGCTTTTTTATATAACTTATAAGATATAGTAAGCTTTAATATATATGATTTTAATAAATTATTTATATTATAATATTATCTTTTACCTTTAAAGGCTTAATATTCCCTAATTAGCCATTATTATTTATTAATTAGTTTAATTTTAAGCTTAAAAGCTTTATAAGTTTAAATTAAATGGTTAATTTAATGGTTAATTTTTAAATATTATACCTTATAGTTTTCTTTTATTAGTTTTTAACTTAAATGCCAGCTTTTTTTATTTTATAATAAAGTTTTAGTTTTTATTAATATTATTATTATATTAAAAAATTAGGTTAATAGTTTTAATTAATTTTTTAAATGCTTATATAAAAGAAATTCTTTTTAATAAATAATTTTATTAAATATATTTTTTCGGGTTTTTTATTTTTAATTTCTCCTTATTTTTTTTTTATTTTATTTTTAAGCCTTTTTTTCTTTTCGTATTTTTTTATAAATAATACCATTTCCCTTTTTCCATAAATAAAGGATATATTTTATTTAAGTATTTAATAACTTTATAAAACTTTTTAAACTTTAATAGGTGTTATATTAGCTATTTTTAATATCCCGATTTATTATTAAAGTATTATAGGTTTAATTTATAAAGCCTTATTAGTTAGCTTTCTTTACTCCATTATATTTTATTTTATTTTAGGCTTAGTTTAAGTTACTTAAGCTATTCCTTTTATTAGGCTTTGGTTTTTTTATAATATACTTTTGTTTTATTATGGTTAAACTTATTATAATATTATTTATAATCCTTATAAGCTAATATAATGCTTAGATACAATTTTAGTATTTTCCTTAATAATTTTAGTGATTATATTTTCTTTTTAAATTTATAATTAACTTTTACTACTAAAAAGTTACTTAATATTTAGGCTTTATTTTATTATTTTATAGCTAATTATTAATTTAAAGGTTTTACCATTGCTTTAATCCTTACTATTATAAGTTTTAATTTTAAGTTTAAAAGGCTTTTTTTTAACTTTTTCTTTGTTAAAGCATTTGCCTTTTTATTTCCTTTTATATTATAATATCTTAGGTATTATTTTAGCTTTATATTTAATAAGTTTATTAGCTTATATATTATTATAAATATTTATTAAAAAGTTTTCGATATATCTTTTTAAGTATTTTAAGTAATTATTGTGTTTTTTATATATAAGGTTATTTTTAATATTAAAAATTATACTATCGTTTATTTTAAAGCTTTATAAGCTTTTAAAGCTTTAATATTAAACATTTTTTCGTATAAATTTATACCCTCTTTTCCTTTTATAACTTTGTTTTATTTATTATAAATTATATACTTATACTTTAAACTTTCCACCCCTTAAAAACTATTTAAAAATATTATAATATTTTAGGGAAATTTCTTACTAAGCTAATATTAAAGCTCCTTTATTACCATGTTTTTATCCTTCCTTTTTATAAAGTTTTTTTTAAATCTTATTTTAAAGTAAAGGGTATATAACATTTATTTTTAAACTATTAATAATAGCTTTGTTATTAATTAGAAATTAGTATATGTTGTTTATATTTATCTTACCCTTTTTTTTTTAGGTATTTTCTTAAGTATTATTTAAGTTATTAATAAGTAACTCTTATATATCATTTATAGTTTATAAGTATAATAATATTTTATTATTTTTAATAATATTTCCATCGTAGGAGTACTTATTATTACGAATAGTATATCCTTTAAAAAGGTTTTTTAAATAGGTAATACTTTCTTTTAGCTTTAAATATTTTTTATATTAAGGTTATATATCCTTTTAACCATATATTTATTAATATTATATAAGTGTTAATTATTTTTTTTAATAATCCTTTTTAACCTTTATATTATACCTTATATTTGTATAATAATATAAGTTATAATACCATATATATTACTTTATACAACCTATTTACTAATGGGTCTTTTATAACTATTACTAAGCCTTTTATATAATTAGCTATTTTTATAGCTTTAATAACTTTTACTTTTACGTATTTTTTAAATTTTAGCTTTTTATTTAAAATAGCTTTTAATCATTATAATACTAAGGGTACTTTCGTAGCCTTAAGTACTAATAGTAATATTGGTTTTATCCTTATAATTTTCCTTAGCTTTATTTTAGGATTTTTATTACCCCTTTTTTTTAATAAAATATATGGTTATTAAAAAGGCCTTTTAATATATATTATATATAAAGTAAATATATAAAGGAAATAATAAAATTACTTTAAATTAAATATAATATAGTAATGATTTATTAACGCTTACCCTTTTATTTTATATTAAGGAAATTTCTTACCTCTTATATATATATAAGTGGAGTAAGCTTTTAATAACGTTACACTTATTTAGTATTAATCCTTATTATTCTTTAATAATGGCTTTTATTTTTTTAAAGGTAAAAGTTATTTTATTTTCTTCCTTATATTATAACATTTTATTTATCTTTTCTTAAATAAGTAATAACTTATTTATTTATAAGGAAATCTTTTATAAATTGTAATATTTTTTTTGGTTATCCTTATTATATTATATGGTTAAGTAGTTTATTTTTAAAAATTATATTAAATATATCCTATATATTTAAGGTTATTAATGTAGTTTTATTTTTATTTATTAGCGTAAGCTTTATATTATATACTAGGCTAGTTATTAAGTTTATAACAAATCTTTTAGGGATTATTTTTATGTGTTAGGGATTAATTAAGTTATATTTAAATATTATTTATACTATTTTTTTTATTATTATCCTTTTTAACCTTTTTTATAAGTATTATAATAATATTATAAGTTTTTATACCTTATAAGTTTAAAAGTTTATTTTCCTAACCTTTAACATTATTACCATTTTCGCTTTTTTTCATATATTTAAAAATATCTTTATTTTTAAATACTTCTTAAATAATATAATATAATATTTTATAAATGTTAACCATATTACCTTTAAGTAAGTATTTAACTATTATTACGTTAGGCTATGCTTAAAAACCTTAGAAAATTAATAAAACCTTTATAATATATTTTTTTATTTTTTTTTTAATGATTATAATATCCTAAGGCAAATATCCCTTTAATTTTTTTAATTTTTTTTTTTAAAGTATACCTTACTTATTACTTTAATATAATCGTTAATTAGTTCGGCTAAGGCTTTAACTATTTAATTAATCTTTTTAATATTATTCACTACTTTTATATTAAGTAATTTATATATTTTAACTTTTATTAAATTTTCTAATTAATTTAATTTATCTTTTAAAATTTTTTAAAACTTTATTTATTTTAGGGGAAGGATTTATTCCTTTTATCTTAAAAAGTAATCTTTAATAATAATATTAAAATTGAAAATATATATTTTCACTTCTTATTTATATATAAGCCTTTTACTTATTTCTATAATTACTTAAATAAATATATTTATATATACACATATTTTATATATATTTTATTAGGTAAATAATTTGATTTTATAACTAATTCTTTTATTATATAACTTTTTATAAAGGGTATATTAAAGGAAGGTAGGTTTAATATATATTTATCCTTATAAATGGCTTTTTTTAAACCTTTATTTTTAATTTAACCAATTATTTTACTATTTTATAGCTATCATTATTAATATTTATAAGTTTTTAGTTTACTTAATAAGTATTAGCATTACCTATTATTAAACAATTTTTTAAAGGCTTAAAGGTTATAAGATATTTTATTATTAATAAATTTTAAAATTATTTATAATAATTTAATAATAAATATTTATTAACATTTAATTATATTAAATCTTTATGATATATTTTTTAGCAACATTATACTTATAAACCAACATATATTTTAACTTATATTATAACTTTAAGGTAATTTTTTTCCTTTATATTTTAAATATTTATAAATAAGTATTATTTATATTTTTAGTAGCTTTAAAATATATTATTTAATATCTTAAATATTTATAATTTTATAATTATAATTATATTTATATTTTTATATTAATATTATTATAAAAAAAAGCTATAGATATTTTTATTTTTATTTATATTATAAGTAATTATATTAATAATTTTTGGTTTTAAAGGATTATAGGGGTTATATTTTCTATTTATTACCATTTATATTGTGTTTATATTTTAATATTATTTTCTTTTAGGGGTTATATCCTTTTTTACTTAGCTTTTTTAATATTTTTAATTCTTTTTATTACTTTAAAAGTGCGGGTAACGTTATTTTTTTAATGGGTTATTTTTGTAAGGGCATTTAAATTTGATATTAGTATTATTGCTAAAGTTATAACTATTGTATTTAAGTTTACTTTTACTTTTTTTATTTTTTTTATTTATTTGTTTTTAAAGGTTATTATATTTTTATTAAAAGTGGATGTCGTTAACTTATTTTAGGCTTAATTAATAAGTTTAGGGAATGTTTATTTTTTATTAATAGTGCTTTATTATTAGATTTAAACTAGGGGGTTTTTATTTAATAAAAAGATTAAGGCCGTAGCTTTTATAAAGAAATTATTTATTATATATTTTTGGTTATTAGCTTTTTTAATAGTTTTAAGTTTAGCTTTACTTAGTAGGATTATTATTTTATTAACCCTTTTAAGCTTACTTAAGTAATCTTTATAATTTATTAAATAAAGGTTATAATAGTTTATATATTTAATAGGTTTTTTAATATATGTTATTTTTTAATGGTTTATAAGTGTTTATTTAATTATTATAGTTTTTATAAAGTAATTTTTTATTATAATATTTTAATATGTAGTATTTTTAATATTTAAGGCTATAATAGGTAATATAAAGTTGTTTTTTTACTTTTTTAATAAGGTTATTAGTTAAGAATAGCTTAAACCTTTTAACGTTTTCTTTAAAGGTTATTACTTAGGTGGCTTTACTAGTAATAAGGTTTATATCGTTTTATAAGATTTATATATTTATTAGGATTTTCTTAGCTTATAACTTTACCTTTTTTATTATTATATTTTTATTTATATTTATTAATTACCTTATAATAAGGTTAATAGTGTTAATAAATATTTTAGGTATTATATATATTAATTATTTTTTTAATATTTTTACTACGGTGGTGTATAGGGTATTTTTTATAATAATCTTTTTTTCCTTTTTTTAATAGCTAATCTTTAATATTTAAGTTCGTTGTTTTAATCGCTTATTTTATATTAGTAAGTTATATATTTTAAACGGCTTTTTTTAAAAGTTTAAGGATTTTTATTAAGGCTATTTTTATAATATATAGGGATAGTTAGTTTGTTAGTTATTTTAATAATAAGCGTATTAAAATATAAGCGTTTAGCTTTCGCGTTATAATTAAGCGATTGTTTTTAAGTTTTAATGACGCTTTACTAGGTATTATTAATGGGAGTATTATAAGTGTTTTTATTATAAGCTTAGGTATAGTTTTAATGCCTTTTTTAATAACTTTAACGTATAATGTTAAGTTTAATAAGGGTAGTTTTAATTTTATAGTTTTGGTTTTAGCTTAAATGTTAGTTAGTTTAAAGCTTTTTTTAAATTAAGCATACTTTAAAATATTAAAATGTTATCCGAGGGTTTTAACGTAATCTTTAACTACTTTTTAATAGCTAAATTAGCTATTTTCTTTAAAAGATTTAATAAAATTGTTTAAAATAACCATTAGCTTAGTAATCATTTCCCCTTATATTTTAATACCTTGCTTTATTTTAGTATATTATTTATTAATTTAGTTTTATAGCGAAAATTTAGTGTTTATTATTATAGGTTTTTTTTTAATTATTAAGGTTATTTTTATAAATAAAATAGCGCTAAAAATAAAAGGTTTTTTATATTATTATAAATTAGTTATAATGAAATATTTAATAGTATTTCTATTATATACAAAGTATTAAAAGTTATATTAGGATATAATAAAGTATATTTAATAAAAAGGATATAAGGAAAAAACATTACTTATAAAAGTTATATTAAAAAGGCTTTATTTATCTTTATTAATAGATATAGGTTGTTTAATAAATTAATAAGGATAATATTGGTATATACTTATATATATATATATATATACTTTATAAGTTTATAAGAAATTTTATAGGATGTTTATTAATAAAATTAGTTATAATTATTATAAGTTTAATAAATTATAAAAACTTATTATTAAGTTTTTATACTTAATAATATATATTAAATTAATTATTATATATATAAGATTAATTATTACTTTATAAAAATTTACCTTTTAAGTAATGTTATAATTTATAAAATGCCATTAATTTATATTATATAAGAGAAAATTTAACGTAATGTTTTATATAATAATATTTTTATTAATACTTTTTAAAGTATTAATAATAATAATATTTATATCTTTTATAATTATATTTTTATTAGAATTATTTATTTTTAATTAAGGATAAATTATAATATTTTTAATATTACCTTTTTTAATAAATTCGATTTAATTTAAGGCTAAATGTTATGATAAGTAATGCGATTTAATATGTTATCATTTTTAAACGGTGTAATAATAGTTGAATTATAATTAAGGGATGTTATAACTATTCTTTTAAATAATGTAAATGAAAGTTTTATATTAAAAATAAAAGAAAAGGGCGATAAAGATTTAATAATAACCGTTAACTTATATAATAATAATTAAATAATATATATTAAAAGGAATATAAAAGTGGGATATAATGTATATAATAACATTAAAAATTATAACTTTAATAATTTTTATATATGATAAAATTAATAAAAGTTATAATAATATATGTTAATTAATTATTATATTATAATATAATTTTATAGTGATATTATAGGATTAAAAATTGTTAATATTAATTAATTAGAATATAGGAAAAAAACTTATAATATATGTATTTATATATAATTATATGGATTTTATTAACCCATATAAAATTAATACTTAAATTAAGTTTAACTTTATATATATAATTTATATAGGTTATATAGGGAATATTATGGGGATATTTTTACTATTAATAAGTATTTTTAAGTGTTAAGGCGATAAAAATAAATGTAATAATAGTAGCCATAATAAGTAATAATAATGAGATTTAAAAACGAATAGTTATAAGCGATAATAAAGTAAATAGTTTCTTTGGGAAAAAGTAATTAATATCATTTTTATATTTAAGTAATTATAATAATTATAGCTAAGAAAATAAGGTATATTTTATATAAATATATTATATAAGGAAAGATTTGCTAAATTATTTATATTTAAGCAAAAGATAAAAAATAAAAAATATAAAAAAATGGATGATAAAGCTTTTATAATAGTTAAAGATTAGGTGGGGAATGTATTAAAATATTAAATGTAAAAGGAAGTTAAACGTTAAAATTAATATTAAGTTTATTATTATAAGTTTATATTTATACTAGCTTAATCGTAACGTTTAAATTAATATATAAATTTTAAAAGGTATAGGGGTTATAAAATGTAATTAGTAGATTTATAAGTAAATAAAGTAACTTTTATATTATATAAATATAAGAAATGCCTTAAAAAATAAATAATAGTTAATAATTTATATAACATTTTTATTAAAAAAAGGTGGAATAAAATATAGGTGAGCTATTATAATAAAATAATATTCCTTAATATAAAAGAAAAAAAAGGTATTATAAACAAAGTTATTAAATTAATTATAATATTATAAATTGTATAAATGGAAAGATAAAGTATATTAAATACGAGGTTATTTATATAACGACATTAACAATTAAACTAAATGTTTATAATATTGTTTAATATAAATTAGGGAAGGTTTTAAACCTAATTAAAAAACATATAATGGATATTATAAAGTAATAATAAATTTTATAAAACTAAGATTTATAAAATTACCTTAAAACTTTTAATTAATTAACACATATTTTAATTATATAATTATATACAAATACCTTACCTAATTTAAGTAATTATTATTAAAAGTATAAATATACATATATACGTCTTAATAAGTTTAATAAGATTATATTATTTTATTATATCATTATAAACTTTTTTTAAACAAACACTTTATTAAACTTTTAATAAGTAAAAAATACATAAATCATTAATATTAAAACTGGTAATAATAATATTAAGCTATTATAATAATAAAACTATAATAAAATGCTTATAGTTATTATATTAAATATTTTTATGTTATAAATTTATATATATTTACCTTTTAAATATGTATATTATAAATATTATACTATCTTTTATTCACTTATAAGGATTATTATTATATTACTTAATATTTAAATATATAGGTATAAGCTTTTTTATATAACTTATAGGATATAATAAGCTTTAATATATATAATCTCTAATAGATTATTTATATTATAATACCATTTTTTATTTCTTAAAGCTTAACATTCCCTAATTAGCAATTATTACTTATTAATTAACTTAATTTTAAGCTTAAAAGCTTTATAAGTTTAAATTAAATGGTTAATTTAATAATTAATTATTAAACGTCATATTATATAATTCTTTTATCTTAATTTTTAGCTTAAAGGTTAGATTTTTTCGTTTTTTTATAAAGTTTTAACCTTTATTAAAGTTATTAATATAGTGAAAATTAAGTTAATAGTTTTAAGTAATTAATCTTTTAAACGCTTATATAAAAAAAATCCTTTTTTTTTATTATCTTCCCTTTCTTTTCATTATTAAGGTTTTTATTTACTTTATATCCTTTTATAAATAACACTATTTTCTTTTCTTTATATAAAAGGAATAAATATAATATACCTTTAACTTATTATAATTATATTAAACCTATTATAATACTACCTATAATCCTTATAAGTTAATATAATACTTAAATACCACCTTAATAAATATTTTTTTTAATAATTTTAATGCTTATATTTTCTTTTTATATTTATAATTAATCTTTATTACTAAAAAGCCATTTAATATCCCAGCCTTTTTCCACCACTTTATAATTAATTATTAATTTATAAACCTTATAAATTCCTTAACCCTCACCGCTATAAAGCTTAATTTTAAGTTTAAAAGGTTTTTTTTAACCTTTTTTTTTACTAAGGTATTTATTTATTTATTTCCATTTATTTTATAATGCCTTAGGCATTTTAGCTTTATATTTAACAAATTTATTAACTTATATATCGTTATAAATACCTTTTAAAATATTTTTAATACATCTTTTTAAATATTTTAAATGGCTACTATATTATTCACATATAAGGTTATTTTAAATATTAGGAATTATATTACCACCTATTTTAATCCCTTAAGGATTTTTAAAGCCTTAACATTAATTATCACTTCGTGTAAATTTATATTTCTTTTCTTTTTTATAACTTTATCTTATCCTTTAAAAATTATATACTTATATTTTAAACCTTTTATACCTTAAAAGTTATTTAAAAATACCATGATTTTTTAAAGAAATTTTTTGTTAAGCTAGTAATGAAAATCTTTTGCTATTATATCTTTATTATTTCCTTTTATATAATTTTTCTTTAAACCTACCTTAAAATAAGGGACATATAACATTTACTTTTAAATTAATAATAATAGCCTTGCTTTTTAAATGTTATTTAAGTTGTTAATAAATTTCCCTTATATACCATTTATAACATATAAGCATAATAATATTTAACTATTTTTAAATATTATCTTTACTATAAAAGTATTTATAGCTTTAAATAATGCACTTATTAAAAAGACTTTTTACATAAGTAAAATCCCCTTATAATTTTAAGGATTACCCTTTATACTAAGGTTATATATCCCTTTAATTATATACTTATTAATATTATATAAATATTAGTCATTTTTTTTAATAATATTTTTTAGCCTTTATACCTTATCTTATATTTATATAGTAATATGGGTAATAATATTATATATATTATTTTATATAATTTATTTACTTTATTTATAAGCTACTTATAATTATTACAAAGCCTTTAATATAATTAGTTATTTTTATAGTTTTAACAGCTTTTATTTTTACATATTTTCTTAATTTTAGCCTCCTATTTAAATGAACTCCTAGCCATTATAATACTAGGGGTACTTTTATAGCCTTAAGTATTAATGGTAGTATTAACTTTAACCTTATATTTTTTTAAGTTTTATTTTAAAATTCCTATTTCTTCTTTATTTATTTTATAAAATGCTATTAAGGGATAATAGAGATTAGCATTAAATAGGTATAATGTTATTAAAAGCTTACTTAATATAGGCATATATAAGGAATAAAAAGTCTCTTTAATATAGGGTAGAAAGGTAAGTATTAATAAATCATTACTATATCCTACCTAATTTAAAATAAACTCATTACATCCTTTATATATTTACTTTATATATAACATATATTAAAGGACTTTTTTAATAAATATATTACCTTTATCTTTTATAAGGTAAAAGTTATTTTATTTTTTTCTTTATATTATAGTATTTTATTTATTACCTTTTTAATAATATTAATACTTTCTTTTAATATTTTCTTAAAGGTTAATGTTATTATATTATTTATATATTTTTATTTATAAGTATTAATGTCCGTTAATTTGTTAAGATATAATATATATAAATTAGGTAATAATAATAATCCTTGCTAATATTATATCACCTTTTTAAATTATATAATAATACTTTTTAAGTAAGTAATAACCTATTTATTTATAAAAAAGTTTTTTATAAATTATAACGTTTATTTTAACTATCCTTATTACATTATATAATTGAGTAACTTATTCTTAAAAACTACATAAATATTTCCTATATATTTAAGATAATTAATATAACTTTCTTTTTATTTATTAGTATAAGCTTTATATTATATATTAAGTTAACTATTAAATCTATAATAAATCCTTTAAGGATTGTTTTTATATATTAAGGGCTAATTAAACCATATTAAAATATTATTTATACCATCTTTTTCGTTATTATCTTTTCCAACCCTTTCCCTAAGTATAATAATAATATTATAAGTTTCCATACCTTATAAGTTAAGAAGTTTATTTTCCTAACCTTTAATATTATTACTATATTTACTTCTTTCTAAATATAAAGGAAAATCCTTATATCTATATACTTTTTAATAATAATATAATATAATATTTTATAAAAGCTAGCTAAACTACCTAAAAGTACTTAACTATTACTATATTTATATATGAGAAAATTAATAAGACTTTTACAACACATCTCTTAACTTTTTCTTTAATAACTATAATATCTTAAAGCAAATATCCCTTTAATTTACCTAGTTTTCTCTACTATAAGTTATCTTTAAGGTTAAATTAAAATAAAATTACTTCTATAAAATACCCTACCTTTTATTAATTATCCTTTTATCCTATATTATAATTAAGATATTTTCACTTAATTAATAAGCTTATACTAATTTTTAACCCTTAATAAAGTTTTATAATTATTAATATTATCCTTAAATTTTTCGAAGTAATCCTATTTACTATAATGGAAATATAAACCTTAAAAGAATTACTCTAAAAGAGTCGAAATTATTTCGTATATATAAATTATTAAAATCGGGAAAGATAATTCATTAAAATAATATAATAATTTATTAAAATGATATAATATTTTTAAAATAAAAATAATTACTTATTAATATATTTAAAATTGTTTTAAAAGGTTTTTATTTTTTTTTAGTTTTATTTTTATTTTATAAATGTTAAGTAATTATTTAAAATATAAGGTTATTTTTAATAAAATATTTTTAAATATTTAATATTTTTACGAAAATAAATTTAAAAATTACTTAATTATTAAGAATTTAATATATATTAAATAAAGCTTTATATAATACTTTTAATATTAATAATTCCTTATTTTACTTTTATTAAATTTAATATA
>KZ111335.1:0-13066 GCA_002120335.1 Hypoxylon sp. EC38
TATTAATTAATAATAAAAATAAAAATTAAAGTTTAATTTAATTTATATTACTTATATTAAATTTAATAAAAGTAAAATAAGGAATTATTAATATTAAAAGTATTATATAAAGCTTTATTTAATATATATTAAATTCTTAATAATTAAGTAATTTTTAAATTTATTTTCGTAAAAATATTAAATATTTAAAAATATCTTATTAAAAATAACCTTATATTTTAAATAATTACTTAACATTTATTTTTATTTCAAAAATATTATATCATTTTAATAAATTATTATATTATTTTAATAAATTACCTTTCCCGATTTTAATAATTTATATATATAAAATAATTTTAACTCTTTTAAAGTAATTTTTTTAAGGTTTATATTTTCATTATAATAAATAAGATTATTTCGAAAAATTTAAAGATGATATTAATAATTATAAAATCTTATTAAGGGCTAAAAATTAATATAAGCTTATTAATTAAATAAAAACACCCCAATTATAATATAAGATAAAAGGATAATTAGGAAAAGATAAGATATCTTATAGAAACAATTTTATTTTAATTTAATCTTAAAAATAATTTATAATAGAGAGAATTAAGTAGATTAAAAGGGTATTTACTTTAAGATATTATAATTATTAAAGAAGAAGTTAGGAAATATATTATAAAAGTTTTATTAACCTTTTTATATATAAATATAATAATAATTAAATATTTTTAAATAGCTTAACTAGCCTTTATAAGGTATTATATTATATTATTATTAAGAAATATATAAATATAGGGATTTTCCTTTATATTTAGAAAGAGGTAAATATAATAATAATATTAAAGATTAAAAAAATAAACTTCTTAATTTATAAGATATAAAGACCTATAATATTACTATTATATTTAAGGAAAAGGCTAAAAAAAATAATAATAAAAAGGATAATATAAATAATATTTTAATATAGTTTAATTAACTTTTAATATATAAGAATAATTTTTAAAGGATTTATTATAAATTTAATAATTAACTTAATATATAATATAAAGCTTATATTAATGAATAGAAAAAAAGCTATATTAATTACCTTAAATATATAAAAAATATTTATATAATTTTTAAAAATAGGTTATTTAATTATATAGTATAATAAGGATAGCTAAAATAAACGTTACAATTTATAAAGAATTTCTTTATAAATAAATAAGTTATTATTTGTTTAAAAGATATTATTATATAATTTAAAGAGGTAATATAATATTAATAAAGATTATTATTATTATCTAATTTATATATATTATATCTTAATAAATTAATAGATATTAATACCTATAAATGGAAATATATAAATAATATAATAATACTAACCTTTAAAAAAATATTAAAGGAAAGTATTAATATTATTAAAAAGATAATAAATAAAGTATTATAATATAGGGAAGAAAATAAAATAATTTTTACCTTATAAAAGATAAAGATAATATATTTATTAAAAGGGTCTTTTAATATATATTATATATAGAATAAATATATAAAAGATATAATAAATCTATTTTAAATTAAATAAGATATAATAATAATTTATTAATACTTATTCTTTTACTTTATATTAAGGGGATTTTTTATTCCTTATATATGCTTATATTAAATAAGTTTTTAATAATACTATATTTATTTAATATTAATTTTTATTATCCTTTAATAATATTTTATAAGATAAATAAAAAAGAAATAAAAACCTTAAAATAAAACTTAAAGGAATATAAGGTTAAAGTTAATGTTATCACTAATACCTAAGGTTATAAAAATATCCCCAATACTATAATAACTAAAAATCCATTTGAATAAAAGGTTAAAATTAAGAAGATATATAAAGATAAAAGTTATTAAAATTATAAAAATAATTAATTATATTAAAAGCCTTATAACAATTATAAGTAACTTATAAATAAAATAGATAAACTATATAAGATAATATATATAATATTATTATTTATATTACTATATAAATATAAGGTAAAATATAAAGGCTAAAAAATATTATTAAAGAAAATAACTAATATTTATATAATATTAATAAATATATAATTAAGGGGATATATAATCTTAATATAAAGGATAATCTTTAAAGCTATAAAAAAATCTTACCTATATAAAAAGCCTTTTTAATAAGCATATTATTTAAAACTATAAACATTTTTATAACAAAAATAATATTTAAAAATAACCAAGTATTATTATATTTATATACTATAAATAATATATAAGAGAAATTTACTAATAATTTAAACAATATTTAAAAAGCAAAGCTACTATTATTAATTTAAAGGTAAATATTATATATCCTTTATTTTAAAGTAAGTTTAAAAAAAAATTATATAAAAGGGAATAATAAAAATATAATAATAAAAGATTTTTATTATTAATTTAATAAAAAATCCCCTTAAGAAATTATAATATTCTTAAATAACTCCTAAGGTATAAAAGATTTAAAATATAAATATATAATTTTTAAAGAATAGGATAAAATTATAAAAAAGAAAAAAGATATAAATCCATATAAAATAATAATTAATATTAAAGCTTTAAAAATCCTTAAGGAACTAAAATAAATAATAACATAATTCTTAATATCTAAGATAACTTTATATATAGATAATATAATAACCATTTAAAATATTTAAAAAAATATACCAAAAATATTTTAAAAAATATTTATAACAATATATAAACTAATAAATTTATTAAATATAAAGTTAAAATACCTAAGACATTATAAAATAAATAAAAATAAATAAATAAATATCTTAACAAAAGAAAGGGTTAAAAAAGGGTTTTTAAATTTAAAATTAAGCCCTATAATAATAAGGATTAAAGAATTTACAAAGTTTATAAACTAATAATTAGTTATAAAATAATAGAAAAAGGCCAGGATATTAAATAATTTTCTAATAATAAAAATTAACTATAAACATAAAAAAAAAATATAAACATTAAAATTATTAAAGAAAATACCTATTAAAATAATATCTAAATATTATATTAGCCTATAAGGATTATAAGTAATATTATAATAAGTTTAATATAATTATAATAAGTTAAAGGTATATTATACTTACTTTTCTTATATAAAAAAAAGGAAATAATATTATTTATAAAAGAATATAAAGTAAATAAAAACTTTAATAATAAAAAGAAAAGGAAAATAATAAAAAAGAAAAATTTCTTTTATATAAGCATTTAAAAGATTAATTATTTAAAATTATTAATTTAATTTTCATTATATTAATAACTTTAATAAAGGCTAAAGCTTTATAAAGGGATAAAAAAATCTAATTTTTAAGCTAAAAATTAAGATAAGGAAATTATATAATATAATACCTAATAATTAATTATTAAATTAACCATTTAATCCAAACCTATAAAGCTTTTAAACTTAAAATTAAGCTAATTAATAGATAATAATTATTAATTAGGGAATATTAAACTTTAAAAGATAAGAAATAATATTATAATATAAATAATTTATTAAGGATTATATATATTAAAGCTTACCATATCCTATAGGTTATATAAAAGAACTTATACCTATACACTTAAATATTAAATAATATAATAATAATCTTTATAAGTAAGTAAGGGATAATATAATATTTATAGTATATATATTTAAAAGATAGATATATATAAATTTATAGTATAAAAATATTTAATATAATAGTTATAAGTATTTTATTATAATTTTATTATTATAATAACCTAATATTACTATTACCAATTTTAATATTAATGATTTATATATCCTTTACTTATTAAAAGCTTAATAAAACACTTATTTAAGAGAAGTTTATAATAATATAATAAGATAATATAATCTTATTAAACCTATTAAAATATATATATATATATACTTATACTTTTAATAATAATTACTTAAACTAGATAAGATATTTATATATGGTTATATAGTTAAGATATATGTTAATTAATTAAAAATTTTAGGGTAATCTTATAAATTTTAATTTTATAAGATTTATTATTACCTTATAATATTTATTATATATCCTTTAATTAGGTTTAAAATCTTTTTTAATTTATATTAAATAATATTATAAATATTTAATTTAATTATTAACATTATTATATAAATAACCTTATATTTAATATATTTTATTTTTTCATTTATATAGTTTATAATATCATAATTAATTTAATAATTTTACTTATAATACCCTCCTTTTCTTTTATATTAAAAAATATTATTTTATTATAATAACTTACCTATATTTTACTCTGCTTTTTTTTAATAAAAATATTATATAAACTATTAACTATTACTTATTTTTTAAGGCATTTTTTATATTTATATAATATAAAAATCACCTTATTTACCTATAAATCTATTAATTATATTTTATAACCTCCATACCTTTTAAAATTTATATATTAATTTAAACATTATAATTAAGCTAATATAAATATAAATTTATAATAATAAACTTAATACTAATTCTAATATTTAACCTCCTTTTATATCTAATATTTTAATATATTCCTTATTTAATCTTTAATTATTATAAAAGCTTTATTATCTATCTCTTTATATCTTTTATTTTTTATCTTTTACTTAAGTATAAATAATTTAATAAATCTTTTTTTATATAATATATTTATATAAGATATACCTTATTCTTTTAACTATAATTATTATAATTACTTAAATATAAAAATAATATTAATTACTCTCTTTTAAAGAAACTATTTACTTTATTATTACTTATAATTATTTATTTTTAAATCTTACTATTACTACTTATTATAATTATTATTACTATATTTATTTTTACCACCCTAATACTTAAAAATACTTATTAATAACAAAAATATCCCTATAATATTCCTTATATAACCTATATAAATCATATATATAAAATTAAATTTAATTTAAATATTAATCTCATATAAATTAATAAAATTTATATAATTATATACAAATATACATATTATAAATTTTTCTCTTATATCCTAATTAACTAATATTAATAATTTTTAATCCTATAATATTATTATAAAGTTATATTATAATATAATAATTGATTAATATATGTTGTTATAACTTTTATTAATTCTATCATATATAAAAATTATTAAAATTATAATTTTTAATATTATTATATATGTTATATCTTATTTTTATATTCTTTTTAATATATGTTATTTAATTATCACTATATAGGTTAATAGTTATTATTAAATCTCTATTACCTTTTTCCTTTATTTTTAATATAAAACTTTTATTTACACTATTTAGGAAAATAATCATAATATTCCCTAATTATAATCTAATTATTATCACATTACCTAAGAATAATAATATACCAAATTATATTATTTACTATAGCATTTAGCCTTAAATCAAATTAAATTTATTAAAAAAGATAATATTAAAAATATTATAATTTATCCTTAATTAAAAATAAATAATTTTAATAAGGATATGATTATAAAGGATATAAATATTATTATTATTAATACTTTAAAAGATATTAATAAGGATATTATTATATAAGATATTATACTAAATCTTTTCCTATATAACATAAATTAATAATATCTTATAAATTATAATATTACCTAAAAGATAAATTTTTATAAAGTAATAATTAATTTTATATATATAATAGCTAATTTAATATATATTATTAAATATAAGAATTTAATAATAAGTTTTTATAATTTACTAAACCTATAATAGTTATAATTAATCTTATTAATAAGTATTTTATAAAATTTCTTATAAATTTATAAGATATATATATATATATATATAAATATATATTAATATTATTTTTATTAATTTATTAAATAATTTATATTTATTAATAAGGATAAATAAAGCCTTTTTAATATAACTTTTATAAGTAATATTTTTTTCTTATATCCTTTTTATTAAATATACTTTATTATATTTTAATATAACTTTTAATATTTTACATATAACAGAAATATTATTAAATACCTTATTATAATTAATTTATAATAATATAAAAAACCTTTTATTTTTAATATTATCTTATTTATAAAGATAATCTTAATGATTAAAAAAAAACCTATAATAATAAATATTAAATCTTTACTATAAGATTAAATTAATAAGTAATATATTAAAGTAGGGTGGGGTATTAAGGTATAAAGGGGAGTGGTTATTAAGTTAATAACTACCTTAGGCAGTTTTATTAGGTTTTTTAAAAGAGATAATTAATTTAATTATTAGAAGGTAGTTAGAAACTATGTTAAAACCTTTAGATAATATTTTAATACTTTAAAGTATACTTAATTTAAGGGAAATTTTAAATTAATTAATACTTAAGTTAAAACTAAAACCATAAAATTAAAACTATTTTTATTAAATTTGGCATTATATGTTAAAGTTGTTAAAAAAGATGTTAAAATTATACCTAAGTTTATAATAAAGGTATTTATAATATTTTTATTAATAACACTTAATAAAATGCCATTAAAACTTAAAAATAATTACTTAATTATAATGTAAAAGCTAAATACTTATATTTTAATATATTTATTACCAAAATAACTAATAAATTAACCATTTTTATATGTTATAAAAATAGCCTTAATAAAAATCTTTAAACTTTTAAAAAGAATTATTTAAAATATATAGCTTATTAATATAAGATAAGTAATTAAAATAATAGATTTAAATATTAAAAACTAATTATTAAAAAAGGAAAAAAAAATTATTATAAAAAATGCCTTATATATTATTATAGTAAAAATATTAGAAGAATAATTAATATATATAATATTTAAGATATTTATTAATATTATTAACCTTATTATAGGGCAATTAATAAATATAGATAAAGATATGGTAATAAAAGAGGTAAAGTTATAAGTTAAAAAAACCTTAATAAATGTGTAAATTTTATAAAATGGCATAAATTTTATTATTAATGAAGCTATTTAAGTAATAGCCTTTAAGGAAAATATTAAAAGATTTAAGCTATTTTTAACTAATAACCTCGTTAAAAAAGTAAAAAAATAACTTTATATTATTCATTATAACCTTAAGTGTTAAGGATATTATATATTAAAATATTATAATAGGAAATTGCTTTATAAAAACTATAATAATTAAATAAATATCTATGAATCATTAGAAAATAGTATATATTAAAAGACTTATTAAATATGTGAATTATTATAACCTTTATTTAATAAATTATAAAAATTGTTTAAATAAGCTTAAAAGGGTTAATAGGATAATAATTTTATTAAATAAAGTTAAACTTAAAACTATTAAAAAAGTTGGTAATTAAAAATATATAATAAATAATTTCCTTATAAAAGTTATAACCTTAATCTTTTTATTAAATAAAAACCTTTTAGCTTAAATCTAATAATAAAGCATTATTAATAAGAGATAAATATCCCTTAAACTTATTAATTAAGCTTAAAATAAGCTAATAATATTTATTTTTAATAAGGATATAATAACCTTTAAAAATGAATAAATGGAAAAAGTAAAAGAAGTAAAGGTAAATTTAAATATAATAGTTATAATCTTAGTAATAATACTAATACCAAATTTAAGTATCCTTACGAAAATAACCTATTAAAAAAATAATACTACTTATATCTCTAAGATAATAAAAAGAATTAAAAATATTAAAAGAGCTAAGTAAAAAAGAATATAGCTTTTAGAAAAAGATAACATCGAAATATAGGTATAATATAGGTAGTAATAAATAAAAGATATAACCTTTATAATCCTTTAAAACTAAAAACTATTAATATAATTATTTATAATATAAATAAAAATAAAAATATTTATAATTCTTTTTTATAATAGTATTAATATAAAAATATAAATATAATTATAATTATAAAATTATAAATATTTAAAATATTAAATAATATATCCCAAAACTATTAAAGATATAAACAATACCTACTTATAAATATTTGGGATATAAAGGAAAAAAATTACCCTAAGGTTATAATATAAGTTAAAATATATATTGGTTTATAAGTATAATGCTACTAGGAAATATACCATAAAGATTTAATATAATTAAACATTAATAAATATTTACTATTAAATTATTATAAATAATTTTAAAACCTATTAATAATAAAATATTTTATAGCCCTTAAACCCTTAAAAAATTACCTAGTGATAGGTAATGTTAACATTTATCATATAAACTAGGAACCTATAAATACTAATAATAATGGCTATAAAATAATAGAATGATTAACTAAATTAAAAATAAGGATTTAAAAAAAGTTACTTATAAAAATAAATATATATTAAACCTACCCTCCTTTAATATACCCTTTACAAAAAGTTATATAGTAAAGGAATTAATTATAGGATCGGATTACCTACTTAATAAAGTATATATAAGATATATATATATATAAATATATTTATTTAAATAGTTATAGAAGTAAATAAAAGGCTTATATATAAATAAAAGGTAAAAATATATATTTTTAACTTTAATATTATTATTAAAAATTATTTTTTAAGGTAAAAGAAATAAACCCTTTCCTTAAAATAAATAAGATCTTAGAAAATTTTAAAAGATAAACTAAATTAATTAAAAAATTTAATAAAAGTTAAAATATATAAATTACTTAATATAAAAGTAATAAATAATATTAAAGAGATTAATTAAATAATTAAAACCTTAGCTAAATTAATTAGTAATTATATTAAGGCAATAAGTGAGGTATATTTTAGGAAAGAAAATCAAAAAGATTAAAGGGATACTTACCTTAAAATACCATAATCATTAAAGAAAAAGCAGAGAAATACACCATAAAGATTTTATTAACCTCCTAAAGTCTTTAAATATAACCCAATGTAATAATAATTAAATACTTACCTAAAGATAATATAACTAACATTTACAAAATATTATATTATATTATTTAAAAAATACTTAAAAATAAAAATATTCCCAAATATATAAAAAAAAATAAAGATAATAATAATATCAAAGATTAAAAAAATAGATTTTTAAATTTATAAAATATAAAGACTTATAATATTATTATAATGCTTATAAAAAAGGTTAAAAAGGATAATAATGAAAAGGATAATATAAATAATATTTAAATATAACCTAATCAATCTTTAATATATAAAAATAATCCTTAAGAAATTTATTATAAATTTAATAATTAATCTAATATATAATATAAAACTTATATTAATAAATGGAAATAAAACTATATTAATAATCTTAAATATATAAGATATATTTAATACAATTTTTAAAAATAAACTACTTAATTATATAATATAATAAAGATAACTAAAAGAAATATTATAATTTATAAAAAACTTTTTTATAAATAAATAAGTTATCACCCGCCTAAAAAAAGGTAAATAAGATATTATAATATAGGGAAGAAAATAAAATAACTTTTACCTTTAAAAAGATAAAAGCTATTATTAGGAGATAATAAGGATTAATATTAAATAAGTATAATATTATTAAAAGTTTATTTTACCTATATATATATAAGGGGTAAGAAACTTCCTTAATATAAGGTAAAAGGATAAACATTAATAAATCATTATTATATTATATTTAATTCAAAATAATCTTATTATTTCCTTTATATATTCACTTTATATATAATATATATTAAAAGGCCTTTCTAATAATTATATACTTTACTAGAAAAAAGGATAATAAAAACCCTAAAATAAAGTTAAGGGAAATTATAAGGATAAAGCTAATACTATTATTAATACTTAAGGCCATAAAAATATCTTTAATATTATAATAATTAAAAACTATTTTAAATAAAAAGCTGAAATTTAAAAAACATATAAAGGTGAGGATTATTAAAGCTATAAAGATAACTAATCATATAAAAGGTTTAATAATAATTACAAAAGGCTTACTAGTAAATAAGTTATATAAGGTAATATATATAATACTATAACTTATATTACTATATAAATATAAGGTATAATATAAAGGTTAAAAGGAATTATTAAAAAAAATAGCTAACACTTATATAACACTAGTAAACATATGATTAAGGGGATACATAGCCTTAATATAAAGAACATTTAAAGCTAAAAAAAGATATTATCCATTTGAAAAACCTTTTTAAAGGATATATTATTTATGGTAATAAATACTCCTATAATAAAAATATTATTAAAAATAATAAAATATTACTATGCTTATAAACTACAAATGATATATAAGGATTATTTATTAATAACTTAAATAATATTTAAGAAAATACTTAAAAAGAAAAGAATAAGATAAATATAAGTAGTATATATTAATTTCCAATTAATAGCAAAGCTACTATTAATAATTTAAAGATAAATATTATATATCCTTTACTTTAAGATAAGATTTAAAAGGAATCTTATAAAAGGGAAGGATAAAAACATAATAGTAAAAGAGCTTTAACGCTAGCTTAATAAAAAATCTCCTTAAAATATTATAATATTCCTAAACAACTCCTAAGGGGTGGAAAATTTAAAATATAAATATATAATTTATAATAAATAGGATAAAGTTATAAAAAGAAAAGGGGGTATAAATTTATATAAAAAGATATTTAATACTAAGGCTTTAAAAGCTTATAAAGCTTTAAAATAGATAATAATATAATTTCTAATATTAGAAATAATTTTATATATAAAAAATATAACAACCACTTAAAATACTTAAAAAAACATATTAAAAATTTCCTAATAGGTATTTATAGTAATATATAAGCTAATAAACTTACTAGATATAAAGCTAAAATAATATCTAGGGTATTATAATATAAAAAGAAATAAAAGGGTAAACACTTTAATAAAGAAAGGATTAAAAAAAAGTCCCTTAAATTTAAAATTAAAACTTATAATAATAGGGATTAAAGTAATAATAAAACCCTTAAATTAATAGCTAACTATGAAATAGTAAAATAAAGCTTAGATACTAAGTAACTTCTTAATAATAAAAGTTAATTATAAATCCGAAAAGAAAATATAATTACTAAGATTACTAAGGAAAATATTAAAGTTATATTTGAATATTATATTAGCTTATAGGAACTATAAATGATATTATAATAGGTTTAATTATAATAAGGTAAAGGTATATTATAAAAAGATTAAAGCCTAATAAAAGGAATAGCTTAAGTAACTTAAACTAGGTTTAAACCAGGTTTAAAATAAAATGGAATATAATGGAGTGAGAAAAACTAATTAATAAGGTTTTATAAACTAAACCTATAATACTTTAATAATAAGTTAGGATATTAAAAATAGCTAATATAATACCTATTAAAGTTTAAAAAGTTTTATAAAGTTATTAAGTACTTAAATAAAATATATCTTCCATTTATAAAGAAAGAAAAATAATATTATTTATAAAAGGATACAAAGAAAAGGAAAGGCTTAAAGATAGGATAAGAAAAAAATAAAAAAGAATTAAAGATAAAAGACTTAAAAAGGTATATTTAATAAAATTATTTATTAAAAGGAATTTCTTTTATATAAACATTTAAGGGATTAATTAAAACTATTAACCTAATTTTTTAACATAATAATAACACTAATAAAAACTAAAACTTTATTATAAGATAAAAAAAGCTGGTATTTAAGCTAAAAACTAATAAAAGGAAACTATAGGATATAATACCTAAGAACCAATTATTAGATTAACCATTTAATTTAGATTTATAAAGCTTTTAAGCTTAAGATTAAGCTAATTAATAAGTAATAATAGCTAATTAAGGAATGTTAAACCTTTAAAAATAAAAGATGACATTATAATATAAATAATCTATTAAAATTATATATATTAAAGCTTATTATATTTTATAAGTTATGTAGAAAAGCCCATGCTTATATACTTAAATATTAAACCATATAATAATAATAATAATATTCTATTTAACATAGAATTTATAATATTTATATACTTATAATTATTAATATATTTAACGCTAAAAAATAATATATAAGGTATTAACCTTATTATATTAGCTTATATATTACTTATTAAATTATTTAATATCCGAGTTTTTTTTTATAATAGCTATTATATTAAATTAAAAAGGCTTATTAAGAATTTCTTATAATAAAAATCTTAAATATTTAATACTTTAATAATTTTAAGCTATAATAAAAGCTTTAATTAACTTTTAAATTAAATATATATTTAGCTATAAATAAGAGAAATAAATTCCCTAAGATCCCTTAGGATAATCTTTAAAATAAATTTAATATTAAAGATATAGAAAAGGTTATTTTATATTCACCTTTTTATATAAATAATTATCTTAGTTATTTTTAACTATAATATTTAAACCTTTAATATATATAATTCCTTAGAGTTTATTACTTAATAATTTAAAATTATAATATATTTTTATATAAAATAAGTATAACTATTAATACATAAATTATATTAAGTGATTTATTTAATAAATTAATAGTAATAAAATATTTAAGAAATATTAGGTTTAAAACCATAAGTAATAATTAATTTATCTTAGCATTTTTATAATATACCAAAAGTAAGCTAAAAAGTTTTAAAATTAACTTCTTTTATTTATGCATCTAATAAATAACCAACTAAGATTAAGCACCAAAATCTTAGGTTTACATAAATACCATATAAAAGTTAATAATATCCTAAATATCATTATAAGTTATAAATAATACATTTATAGCTATACTATTATAAAGGTTATCTGGACTTAAATAACTAGCCATTTAACCTAAAACCGCTAATCCGTTAAAACTATTAAAATGTATACTATATAAATACACAATACATATAATAAAGCATATACAATATAGAAAAATTTAATTTTTTAAAAATAATAAAATAAAATAAAATTATTTAAAGTTTTAAAATTTTAATATTAAATAATTAATTATATAATTAAATTTATAAAAAACTAAATATTATTAATATTAATATTATTATAATATAAAAAATTATAATATATATAATTTTAATTATTTATATTTAATATAATTTTTATTTAAATTATTTAATTTAATTTTATAATGTTA
>KZ111336.1:0-11054 GCA_002120335.1 Hypoxylon sp. EC38
TTATAATTTTATTAAATATTTTATTATATTTTATTTTATATTTTTAAAAAATTATATAAAATATTATTTATAAAATAAAATTAATTTTATTTAAAAATTTATTAAAATTTTTCTTTTAATATATAAAATATAAAAAAGTATAAAATAAAAAAAGTAAATAATAATGTTTAATATTATTAAAAATTCTTTGAATAATATTTTTCAATATACCTTCTCATGCAATTTTAGTACTAATATATAAGCTTTTAATAATAAGCTAAGTAGGCTTTATAGGAGGCGCTATTAATTACTATTTAAGAATATACATTATTAATTTATATTAAGTTTAATACGTATAAATATACCATAACTTTATTTAGTTATATCATAATTTTATACAATATTATTTAGATTAGAATACTCCTAACAAATACCTATATAATTAGAGCAAATGAAAATGCCATAAAACTAGCCTATTAAGCCTCACGGCTAAAAGAATTTTATATTAAGACAAATTAAATTAAGATTATAATAATCTTAGCAAATTCTTTTACTAGCTTCTAACGGAAATAAACCACTAATAAGCTTATAATATAAGCTCTTATTTAAATAGCTATACCTAATATTAGGTTTAATTAAGCTTAAAAAAAAAAGTAAACATCATATACTTCTTTCCTAATAACCTAGCTAAATTTAACAATAAAATTAAGCATTAGCTTAATATATTAACCCTAAACTTCCTACTATTTATTACTTATATCGATATAAACAACCTAAGAAATAAGTAAGTAACTAATCTTATTTTATCTTATATATTTAAGGCTATAACTACGATTTGAAGATAATATTTATCTTTAATATAAAAGATTAACCTAATAAGAAAGCTAAGTTTATTAAGGATTAATTAGCATAAGTATAAAAGGAATAAAATTATTCTAACTTAGTACCTTATAATTATCACTTCTTTAAAACTTAAAGGTATAATGATTAATAGAGTTATAGCTATTAAGTAAATATTATAGTATATTTAATTATATAAAAGCTATTAATAATATTAAAGTAAATTAAGGAAAGGAAATAAAGTAATATATTAATAAAACTATTTACTTACTTTAAAAGAGATTATAATTAGAATAACCCAAATTAATATTATTAATTCCTTAGATAATTTTCCCATGGCAACTACTTTTAATTCCCCAATAGCTAATATATCTAACATTATTACCAAAGGCTTATTTATAGCCTTAAAAAAGTTATTAATTTAGGCCTAAGGTAATAAATTTAATTAATATTACTTTAAACTTTAAAAGTAACCAATTTCCAAAATAACTAAAAGTAAAGCTAAGGATATAAATAATATAAATTAGGAAAATAAGTTATTAATTAAGTTTATAATAAGGGGATATAATAGATTATTTAATCTAATTACCTTAACTATCTTAACTAAGATGTTTATTATAACTATTATTAAACTTAATTAATATCCTAATTAATATAATAATACGCACTATAAATATCATAAATACCACACCTATTAAATTAATTAGCTTAAACAAGGCGGTTAATAAGGCAATTAATTAGGATTAAAGATTATATAAAAATTAGGGGCTAAATAGTAATTAGGTATTATATAAGGAATTATTTAGGAAATATTTAGTAGGTAAGTTATATAATAAGTTAATTTAGGAGTTATTTAAAATAATTCTTAGGATTTAAATATTATAAATAGGTAATTATATATTATATAGGGAATTATATTAGGATTAGGTTTTATATATAATATTATTTAAAACTTGGGCTTTATATAAAAGGTTATTTCAAAATTAGGTACTATATAAGGCAATATATAAGATTAGGCTTATTTTAATAAGATAGGATAGAAGTAAACTTATAATAATTAGGATATATTTTAAAGATAAATATAATATTTTATATTTATAATAACCTTATTTTCTCTATATTATATTAAAACGTTTTATTATTATAAGTACTTATAATATTACCTTAATTATAAATCTTAAATAATTTATGAACTAATATTAACCCCTTAAATTAGTTTATAATTATATTTTCTTAAACCTTTAATTAAAAAACTCTTTCTTTCTTCCTTAGCTTCGCTATTATTTATAATTAGCTTTTATCTCTCGTATATCTTAATCCTTATAGCCCTTTACCCCTATATTAGGAAGATTTATCATAGATCTTTTTATCCTTTACAAAAATTATCTTATTTTATTTTGCTTAACTTATTAATATAATGTTTTAATTAATTTTATAAATACCTATTTAAAAAGGTATTATAGAATTTTAAATATCTTTGCCTATAAAATGATTATTAAAAAGATAAAAGAAGTTCTAAGTCTATTATAAAATATTAAAAAATTTAAATAAAATCTACTAGTTTATCCACCAATATTAAAACCTATCCCTTATTTATAAAAGCCTATTCCAAATAAATTTAAATACTTAAAATATAGGTTTATCTAAGGATTAATCTTATATATATAAAAATATTACCAGGATAAGTATAATTAATAAAATCCATAATAAAAAGGAAAAGTATAAGTATAATATTAATATCGCGATAATTTACCTTATAATATAAGTATTTATTACTAATTTTAGTTATATTATAAAAATATAAACAATTTTTAATTTGAAGTTATTATAGACATACTTAATTAGGATAATATAATAATTAATAATATATAATATGCATATATCCCTTTTCCTTCCCCTTTTCTCTTCTCTTTATTATATATAATAATATAAATATAAATTAATATATACTTATAAATAATTTACCGCTAATCTCTAGGTTTTTATAATAAATTAATGAATTAATAGAAAAGGCTAATTATAATATATAGGATTAAATTTAATTAAATATATATTAATTTGAACTAAATTTATTTTTAAATAGAATAAAATAGGAAGAATATTTAAAAGGGTTTCTTTCTTCGAGTTTACGACCTATCCTTTTAAAAACTTATGAGAAAGATAACGAACCGGTGTAAGAAAATATGCTTCAAAATATCTTATCGATTTTTAAACAATTAATAAATAATGCCTATTCTACTATAAAATTCAATATTAAAAATCTAATATTATTATACTATCTAAATATAAGGGATATTTATAAGATCCTAAAGAAACTATATAACATTGTTATGTTATAATTTATTTAGGAGCGATACGTTAAGACTTAGAAAAAAATCCTTTAATATATATATTAATATAAGTCCAATTTACTTTCTCCTTATCTGCTATTTTATTTTATAGCTAAACAAATCAAATACTATTAGCTTTTAACCCATAACGCTAAATTATATTTAAATATTAAAGATTCAAACAATTATAAGCTTTTAACTTCCCTAAAAGATTAATGTTTAGATTTTATTATAGCTATTTTAGATTATTTATTACCCCCTTAGCTATATGTAAGCATTTTATTAAGTAAATTAGCTCTTTTAACCATTAAAAAGGATTTGTTATAAATGGAATTAATAAAGTATTTGTTTTATTACTTATATATTATTAGGATTATATAATTATTAACCTTATATAATATTATATAAATATGCCGTATAAAAAAGAAAAGGAATTAATATAGAAATGATAAATAATTGCTTATGTTAGGTTTTAATAAGGAGTTTTCTTCTTTTAATAGCAACTTATATAATAACTCTAATAATCCGAACGATTTTAAAGCTAATAAAATATATATTTGTAAAGAAAAAAACTATAAGTTTAAAAAATCTCCTAAGTTTATCCCATAGCAAAAAAAAGTGGGTAAATTTAACGATAATAATGATTTTTATACTTATTTATAAGATTAAGTATATTAATTTTTAATTATAATATATAATAATATATATCTTATTCCAATAAATTAAATACTTTATTCCTATAGTTATATATAAACTCTTGTTTATATTATAATAGGAGTGGGACAAATTTATTAAAAAGGGTATATCATTTATATTAAGAAAGTTTAATTACTAATAAGGAATTTTTAGAAGATATTTTATATTATTATTAAGGAAGTTATAAATAATTTAATTAAGTTATTATTCATGGATTTATTAAATGAAATATCTTATATATTATTACCTAAATTAATTAATAAAATTAGGAATAAAAATATAGGATATAATTTCCTAATAATATTTAAGGATATTTTATTAGCCTTTTATCGTAAGTATTTTTAAGACTAAATTATTAATAACCTTAAATTAAAGTATAAGTAGTTTATTTCTTATAATAATATTTAATTAGAAGCCTTATTAGAATATAAATTTCGATTATAAGAATTCTTATAAAAGTTACTAATATTATTTTATTTTATTAATAGGCAATTAGCATGTAATATTAAGTTATTATCTTTTTAGATTATTAATATAAAATATAGGGGATATTGTAATATATTCCTTTCTAATAATCGATTTTTTTTTATTATTATATACTATAAGGATATATATATAAAAGATATTAGGAAATAGATCTATTAATTTTTATTAGAATTGGTTGGTTGGTTATATTTTTATTACATTTGGTTAATATAGCCATTTTATTTAAATCTTTAACTGGTATAAAAAGACGTAACTAATAAAATAGAAACGATTTAATTTCTATTTATTAATAAATTAATTAGGAAATTAAGACTTAATATGCTTTTTTTTCTTTTCTTTTTTTTAAAAAAAAGTTTTTATTATTAAAGCCATATATAATATAATTTAATATAAGAATATATATTAAGCAATGGCTATATTAATAATGGAAAAAAATATAGTTAGGAAGATTTATAACCAACCCAAAAATTAACTAATACTTTAAAATAGTATAGTTATTATTTAATTAAAATAAACTTAATAATGTTTATATATTAATATATTATTATTACTATAGCTCAAAAGTATTTTGGCTTAAGTTATAAATAAATAAAAGATAATATTAAATTTGAAAGTAAGGACGAAAATAAGGACAATAATAGTAGTATTTATAATATTATAAACAAATTTAATTCTAAATCAAAGCTGGTTAATCTAAGGAACATATTAATTACATAAGCTATATATAGTTAAAATATAAATTAAATTACCTATATTATTAAGGTTAATTAAGCTAATTTCTTATGGCAAGATTGATTTAATTTATATAAGAAAATAAGTTAGATTTATCACCAATTTTTAAAATTTTATCTAAGATTTAACTTTTTATTGCTAATAAAGTAAACTGGTAATTACTATATAAATATATATTGAATAATATGCAAGAACTAGTTAAGAAAACTTGCCGGTATAAATCTTAAGGGGTATTTATAAATGTTATTTAATAAGAAAGCTATATTTTAAGGGAATTAATATAATATACTTATTAGTATTATATCTAAGACTTGTTAAGTCTTATAAATTGCAAATATTAGTATAGGAAAAAGCTTTTCGTTTTTTATTTTGGTTAATTTCGTTTTAAATAATATAATAATTATAATTATGCTTATAATATCCCTTTAATATAATCTCCATAATTAAGCAGTTTTGTTATATATTAATTTATATATTTAATCTTATTATACCTATAATGCTTATATATATATATTAATATTTATTATATTAGAATTATTTATATTTAAAACGTTTAATTATTATTTAAATTTACTTAAGGCCTTATTATTACTTAATCGTTTTGTTATTAACAAAATATATATAGTATTAGATTTGTTAAGTATATATTGATTAAAGATAGGAAAGATTAAAGATGTGATTAGTAAGTATAGGATTTAAGAAATATATCTTATAATAATATTTTTATCTTTAAATTATTATTTATTATATAATATATTAAGGATTTTATTAAAGGAAATATTTAATATAAAAGTATATTATAAGTTTATAATAAGGCTTAATATTAAGTACTAAGTAAAGTATATTTTAAATAAATCTTTTAAATTAATCTTAAATAATATTAAATAAAATATTTGCTTTACTTATGCCTAATATGGCCTAATATATGCAAAGGAGATTATCTTTTGCTAATTTAAAAGTATGGTTAATTAGATTAGTAAGGCCTTATTATTACCTAAGTATTACTTTAATTTTAAAACCATTAAAGAGAAAAATAAGATACTTTAAAATTAGATTAATAGTAAGGGATTTATTATTGTTATAAGTGTTTTAGGGGTGAGATTTAATAGATCCGATATTAATGTGATTATTTATGTAAATATTTTAAGGAATTTTAAAGATTTTGCTTAGGAAAGCGGTTATATTAGCCAATTAGGTTAATTCTTTATTTTAATCATTATGGCTCCCGAATAATTATTGGAAAACCTATGTTATATAAATATAACGGAAGAATTAGCTAAGTTATATTTTTAATAGTTTTTATATAGGAAGAAATATTATTGGTTAAATTTGTATTAATACTTAAATAGTGATAAGATTATTTTATAATGTAAGCTTTCGAATAATTATTATAATATTTGTTAAGAAAAATTATAAAATTATAAGAACCTTAGCATGTTTATTAATTAGGATATTAATAAAATAGTTATTAATGTATTTTCTTTGCCTTATCCCTTTTTAAAACTTAGTAATATTGATAATATATTTTAACCTAATGTATGCGATCATTTTTTAGAGGGAAAGGAATAGCCCCTATGGCTAAATTGTTTTTAAAATTTCGAATAAAACATTATCCCTTTATAGAACTAGCTAACCATTTTTAATATAAATTAAATTAATTATAAATCTACTATATTTAACAAGTTTAACTTATTGCTTAAAAGGGATACTTTAATTTACCAATGGGATAAATCACTTGGTAAATACTTAAATGATAAATTAAAAGGTAAAGCATATATAATTAGCCAGGTAAAATGATAAATAACCAATTATATATATTTTTATATAAGCTAAGGGTATAAGACATAACAAGTTAACCACTTTAATATATTATCTTCTATTTTATATAATGTTTTTAAATTTAAATTAATTTAAAGTTAACCTATAAAATCTTCTAATCTACTTAATAATTTATTAATTAGGTTAACCTAATACTTTAAAAATTCTAATTAATATAAATTATTAAAATTATATGGCTTAAATTACCATATAGTCACCCTAAAACCTTTTTCTTTTATACGTTACTCCTAAATATCCTAAATATATTTGCTTTTTAATCTAATATATTATTTTACTATATTTACCAAACTTACTTATATATATTCTATAATTATATTTATATTATAATTATAATACACTTTTGCTTATATAGTTTTAAAATATAGAGAATTATTTAATAAATCCATTAGCTAATTTAAATAATTTAAAATATAGAGAAAATTATTATTACTTTATATATATAAGTTATATTAGATTTATAACATAAGATATTAAGCATTTTAGGATGAAGATTTAATATTTTAGCGTAATGAAATATATATATTATATAATCATATTAGGATATAATAATATATACCATTAGACGATAAGTTATTTAAAATAAGATTAATTCCTTAAGTAAAAGAACTAAGTAGAAGAACTTATTTAAAATTTATTTTTGGAAAGGAGATTTTAATTATATATTACCTATATAATCTACGAGGCTTTCTAGGAGTTTTATAATCGTTAGGAGAAAAATGCTAAAGGAAGGTTTAAGAAAACTATATAAAAATATTAACTAATAAGGGATATTTTATATATCGTTATTACCTATTTTTTCCTATATAGGAAAAAAAAGGATATTATTAAGAATTTAAATAAGTAGTTAGAAAATAAAGAAATAAAGAAGTATAAATATTTAATAGCGGCAAAATTTACAAATTAATTAGGAAAAAAGTATTTATTTAAGGACTAAATTAAAGGTAATAACCTGGTAAGATTATTTATAATAAAAACATAGAAATTTCTATCGCAAGATTTTCTTTATAATAAGGATTATTAAGGGATATTTATAAAAAGAGATAACTATAAAGGACTATAAAAAAGGAGGTAAATAAGAGCCAAGGCCGAATAACTATTTAAAGTAAAGCTATTAATAAAGGAGAAATTTACGATTAAAAAGTTAAAAAAAGCAAATCATAGAAAGTCTAAGATAATTAATATAAATTTATAAATAAACAAATATCACTAATTTAAATAGTAACTTATAATATTATAAAAAGAATTATAAAAAAAAGTTTTCGATTATAATATATTAAAACTAACAAAGAAAAAGCTTATAGATTAAAAGGTTAAAGAAGCTAATTATATAAGATCTATTATTTTAATCTTTTACTAAAAATACCATAATATAAATAGCTAGCCATTTAACCTAAAATAAAACCGCTAACCCGCCAAAATCATTAAAATATATACTATATGAATAAACAGTGCGGATAGTGAGATATATACAGTATGGAGAAATATTTTTAAATTTTTTTTTAAAAAAATGAAATAAAATAAAATAAAGTAAAGTAAAATAAAGTAAAATATTAAATATTAAATGTTAAATAAATTAAGTTTATTTAATAAAAAATAAAAATATATAATTAATTATATAAATATATATTATATATATTAATTTAATAAAAATAATAATATATTAAAAATAATTTTATTTTTAAATATATAATATTAAGTAAATAAAATTTATTATATAAATAATATTTATATTAATATTTCTTTAATTTATTTTTATAATTAATATTCTAATTTCTAAAATTTTATTGAATTATTAATTAAATTTATTATGAATAATTTATTTTCGAAATAATTATTATTATTTTTCGAATTTATTAAATTTTCTATAAAATAATATTCGGAATTTAATTCGAAATGATAATTTTCTGAAATGATAATTAATATTTATATAATTTTATTAACTTTTTCGATAATATTCTAAATAATGCTTAATATAATTAATTTTATTAATTTAATTAATTCGCTTTTATAATTCTTATAAATTATTAATTTTTATTAATTTTATATATTAATTTCAAATAATATAAATTATATGAAAAAATTAATCGAAATATAATCGATAAAAATAAAGTAAATAATTCGAATTATATTATTTAAATATAAAATATAAAAATTTATAGAATATGAAATATTATTTTTAATTTAAATTTTTCAAAAAAATTTCTGGATATATTATAAAAATTATATAAATTATTTCAATTTTTAATAATTTTTTAATAAATTTTGAAAAAAATTTCCAATATATTGAAATTAAAATTTATAATATAATATTAATTATAAATATTTGAATATATTAATATTTCAATTTATTATAAAAATAATTTTAATATTCATATATTAATTAATAAATTATAATTTCAAATTTTCAAAATATAAATAATATAAATTTTTACAAAATATAAAATTATTTATATATAATAATGCTTAATTTTAATTGATTAGTTTATTTATATTCATATTTTCCATATAAATAATTTCTATTTCAATAATATTGGTAATATATTATTATAATAAATTTATTCCAATTAGAATTATATTCGAAATATAAAATTATCGATTAATAAAAATTATATATAATATTTATTCAATAAATTATAAATTAAAAATAATTTATTAAATATTTGATATATATGAATTATTATTTTATTTTTATTATTTTTATTATTTTTATTATTTTTATTATTTTTATTATTTTTATATTATATTATTTATAAAATCATAATATTTTAAATAAATTATAATAAAAAATATTATATATTAAATAATTTCTTTTTTTCAATTTATAATAATATTAATAAATAAAATATTATATATAAATTATTTTATATTTTGAAAATTCGAAATTATAATGTAAAATTTTCAAAAAATAAAATATAAAAATATATTAATTTATTTAATTTCATAATAATAAAAATTAAAAAATTTTTTTATAAAAGATATAATATATACGAAATAATATACATAATATGCGAGCATATTATATGGAAAATTACTAAAATTGCCCAATCATCAAAATTTAATAATTTATTAATTAATAAATTAAATTTTGGTAATTGGATAATTTTAATAATTTTCCGTATAATATATTCATATATTATATATATTATTCCGTATATATCATATCTTTTATAAAAATTTATTTTATTTTATTTTATTTTATTATAATTTTTCAAAAAATATATTATTGATTTTGAAATTTTATTTTATATAATAAAGAATATTTAATAATTATAAATATATTATTATTTATTATATATTTTGCTAACTTAAAATAATTATTATTTTTAATCAAATATATATATATATATATAATATTATAAATTCAAAAATAAATATAAAATTATTAAAATAATTATAAAATTAAAAAATTATGAATTTTAATAATTGTTTTATAAAAGTTTCAAAATATATTTCTAATAATAATTTTCTATAAATTTTTTATAATATATTTGAAAAATTTTTGAAAAATAAAATTTAAAATTTATTAATATTAATATTTATAATATATGATTATAATTTTTTTATTTTCGAAATTTTCAATTTTATTAATTATTTTTATATAAATGTTTATTTTCAATTTTTTATATTTAATAATTTTTATATATAATTTTATAATAAAAAAAAAAAATATATATTATAATTTTATTTTTTATAATTTTGCAATTAAATTTAATATTAATATATATTAATTTAATATATTATAATATAATATATAAATTATAATATAAATTTAATTTACAATCCTAGCGCTAGTGCACTGGATTATCGATTGCAATTCCGAATTTCCGAAGCATCGAAATATAAATTTTGGTGAAATGTGAAATAATTTATGTGTAATATTTCGTTAATTAATATTATTATAAATATTTTTTTCGATATATTGTGAATTGGAAATAATTTATTAATTATTTGGAATAAATAAATTGTAATTTATATTATTATAATTTTAATATTAATATATTAAATAATAAATATAATTTATATAAATAATTTCAAATTAATTTTAATTAATTATATATAATTAAATATATAATTAATTTATTTTTATTATTATATAAATTTTTATTGAAATGAAAATTTGTATATTAATATATTATAAAAAAAAATTGAAAA
>KZ111337.1:0-13064 GCA_002120335.1 Hypoxylon sp. EC38
TATAAAATTAAATTAAATAATTTAAATAAAAATTATATTAAATATAAATAATTAAAATTATATATATTATAATTTTTTATATTATAATAATATTAATATTAATAATATTTAGTTTTTTATAAATTTAATTATATAATTAATTATTTAATATTAAAATTTTAAAACTTTAAATAATTTTATTTTATTTTATTATTTTTAAAAAATTAAATTTTTTTATATTGTATATGCCCTATTATATGTACTATATACTTATATAGTATGCATTTTGATAATTTTGATAGGTTGATGGTTTTAGGTTAAATAGCCAACCGTCCAGGTTTAGATAACCTTTATAATAATATAGCCATAAATATACCATCTATAACTTATAATAATATTTGGAATATTACTAACTTTTATATAATATTTATATAAATTTAAGATTTTAATACTTAATCTTAATTGGTCATCTATTAAATACATAAATAAAAAAAGCTAATCTTAAAACTTTTTGGCTTGCTTTTAATATATTATAAAAGCGTTAAGATAAATTAATTATTGCTTATGATTTTAAACCTAATACTTTTTAAATACTCTATTATTATTAATTTGTTGGATAAATTATTTAATATAATCTATATATTAATAGTTATGTTTGTCTTATATAAAAATATATTATAATTTTAAGTTGTTAAGTGATAGATTTTAAGAAATTGTGTATATTAAAGGTTTAAATATTATAATTGAAGATAGTTGAAATAGCTATTTATATAGAAAAGTAGATATGAAATAATCTTTTCTATATCTCTAATATTAAGTTTATTCCAAAGATTATCTTAGGGGATCTTAAAAAACCCATTCCTTTTACTTATAACCAGATATATACTTAATCTAAGAATTAATTAAAGCTTTTGCTATAGCTCAAAATTATTAAAGTATTAAATATTTAAGATTTCTGTTATAAAAAACTTTTAATAAGCCTCTTTAATTTGATATAATAGCTATTATAAAAAAAAACTTAGGTATTAAATAGCTTAATAAATAATATATAAACTAATACAATAAGATTAACACCTTATATATTATTTTTCAATATTAAATATATTAATAACTATAAGTATATAAATATCATAAATTCTATATTAAGTAGAAGGTTATTATTATTATTATATAATTTAATATCTGAGTATATAAGCATAGGCTTCTCCATATAATTTATAGGATATGGTAAGTTTTAATATATATAATCCTGATAGATTATCTATACTATGATATTATCTCTTGCCTTTAAAGGCTTAACATTCCCTAATTAGCTATTATTACCTGTTAATTAGCTTAATCTTAAGCTTAAAAGCTTTATAGGTTTAGATTAAATAATTAGTCTAATAATTAGTTCTTAAATGCTATACCCTATAATCCCCTTTTATTAATTTCTAGTCTAGATATTAACTTTCTTCATCTTATAGTAAAGTTTTAATCTTTATTAACATTATTATTATATTAAAAAATTAGGTTAATAATTTTGATTAATCCTTTAAACACCTATATAAAAGAAATTCCTTTTAATAAATAATTTTATTAAATATATCTCTCCAAATTTTTTATCTTTAATTCCTCCTCATCTTCTTCTCATCTTGCCTTTAAGCCTTTCCTCCTCTCCATATCCTTTTATAAATAATATTATTCCCCTTTCTTTATAAATAGAGAATATATTTTATCTAAATATCTAATAACTTTGTAAAACTTTTTAAACTCTAATAAATATTATATTAATCATCTCTAATATCCTAACCTATCATTAGAACATTATAAATCCAATTTATAAAACCTCACTAATTAACTTTCCTCACTCTATTATATTCCATCTTGTTTTAGGCCCAGTTTAAGTCACTTAAGCTATTCCTTTTATTAGACTCTAATCTTTTTATAATATACCTTTATCTCATTATAATTAAACTTATTATAATATTACCTATAATTTTTATAAGCTAATATAATACTTAGATATAACTTTAATATTTTCCTTAATAATCCTAATAATTATATCTTCTTTCTAGGTTTATAATTAACTTCCGTTGTTAAGAAGTTGCTTAATATTTAAGCTTTATTCCACCACTCTATAATTAATTATTGATTTAAAGGTCTCATTATTACTTTAATCCCTACTATTATAGGTCTTAATTTTAAATCCAAAAGGCTCTTTTTTAACCCTTCCTTTACTAAAGTATCTACCCTTTCATTTCCTTTTATATTATAATATCTTAAACATTATTTTAACTTTATATCCAATGAGTTTATTAACTTATATATTACTATAAATACCTACTAAGAAATTTTTAATATATCTTTTTAAACACTTTAAATAACTGTTATATTTTCTATACATAAGGCTATCTTTGATATTAGAAATTATGTTACTACCTATTCTAAAGCCTTATAAACTTTTAAAACCTTAATATTAAATATCTCTTTGTATAGATCTATATCCCCTTTTCCTTTTATAACTTTATCCTACCTATTATAGATTATATACCCATACCTTAAACCTTTTATCCCTTAAGAATTATTTAGGAATATTATGATATCCTAAAGAAATTTCTTATTAAGCTAATATTAGAACTCTTTTACCACTATATTTTTATCCTTCCCTCTTATAAAATTTTTTCTAAATTCTACCCTAAAGTAAAAGATATATAATACTTATCTTTAGACTATTAATAATAGCCTTATTATTAATTAAAGATTGGTATATATTACCTATATTTATTCTACCCTTTCCTTTTTAGGTATTTTCTTAGGTATTATTTAAGTCACTAATGGGTGATCTTTATGTACCATTTGTAGTCTATAGATATAATAATATCTTATTATTTTTAATAATATCTCTACTATGGGAGTGTCCATTGCTGTAAATAATATATCCTTTGAAAAAATCTTCCAGGTGGGCAATACCCTCTTTTAGCTTTAAATGTTTTTTATATTAGGGCTACATATCCCTTTAATTATGTACTTATTAGTGTCATATAAGTATTAGCCATTTTCTTTAATAATCCCTTTCAACCTTTATATTATACCTTATATTTATATAATAGTATAGGTTATAATATTATATATATTGCCTTATATAGCCTATCTATTAATAAGCCTTTTATAATTACTACTAGGTCTTTTATATAATTGGTTATCTTTATAACTTTAGTAATTTTTATCTTTATATATCTTTTGAATTTTAGCTTTTTATTTAAGATAACTCTTAGTTATTATAATATTAGGGATGTTTTTATAGTCTTAGGTATTAATGGTAATATTAACTTTATTTTTATAATTTCTTTTAGCTTTATTTTGGGATTTTTATTATCCTTTTCTTTAATAAAGTATATAGTTATTAAAAAAGTTCTTTAATATATGTTATATATAGAGTAAATATATAGAGGAGATAATAAGATTATTTCAAGCTAAATATAATATAATAGTAATTTATTAATACTTATTTTTTTATTTTATATTAAGAAAATTTCCTACCCTTTATATATATATAGGTAAAGTAAATTTCTAATAATGTTATACTTATTTAATATTAATCCTTATTATCCCTTAATAATGGCTTCCATTTTCTTAGGGGTAAAAGTTATCTTATTTTCTTTTTTATATTATAGTACTTTATTTACTTCTTCTTAGGCAGGTGGTGATCTATTTATTTATAAGGAAATTTTTTATAAATTGTAATATTTTTTCTAATTATTTTTATTATATTATATAATTAAGTAATTTATTCTTAAGAATTATATCAAATGTATCCTATATATCTAGGGTTATTAGTATAGTTTTATTTCTATTTATTAGTGTAAGCTTTATATTATGTATTAGGCTAATTATTAAGTTTATAATAGATCTCTTAGGGATTACTCCTATATATTAAGGATTAATTAGGCTATATTTAAATATTATTTATATTATCTTTTTTATTATTATCCTTTTTAGCCTTTCTTATAGGTATTATAGTAATATTATAGATTTTTATACCTTATAGGTTTAAAAGTTTATTTTCCTAATCTTTGGTATTATTATTATCTTTGCTTCTTTCTATATATCTAGGAATATCCTTATCTTTAAATATTTCTTAAATAATATAATATAATATTTTGTAAATGTTGATTATATTGTCTTTAGGTAGGTACTTAATTATTATTATATTAGGCTATGCCTAGGGACTTTAGGAGATTAATAAGATCCTTATAGTGTATTTCTCTGCCTCTTCTTTAATGATTATGATATTTTAAGGCAAGTGCTCCTTTAATTTTTCTAATTTTCTTTTCTGAAGTGTGTCCTACCTATTATCTTAATATAATTGTTAATTAATTTAGTTAAGACTTTAATTATTTAATTGATTTTTCTAACATTATTTATTATTTTTATATTAGATAATTTATATATTCTAGCTTTTATTAGATTCTTTAATTAATTTAGTTTATCTTTTAGAATTTTTTAAGATTTTATTTATTTTAGGGGAAAGGTTTATTCCTTTTACCCTAAAGAGTAATTTTTAATAATAATATTGGAATTAGAAATATATATCTTTACTTTTCATTTATATATAAGCCTCTTACCTATTTTTATAATTATTTAAATAGATATACTTATATATATATATATCTTATATATATTCTATTAGGTAGATAATCTAATTTTATAACTAATTCCTTTACTATATAATTTTTTATAAAGGGTATATTAGAGGAGGGTAGGTCTAATATATATTTATCTTTATAAGTAGTTTTTCTTAGATCTTTATCCCTAATTTAGCTAATTATTCTATTATTTTATAGCTATTATTATTAATATCTATAGGTTCTTAATTTATATGGTAAATATTGGTATCACCTATTACTAAGTAATTCTTTAGGGGCTTAAAGGCTATAAGATATTTTATTATTAATAGGTTTTGAGGTTATTTATAATAATTTAATAATGAGTATTTATTAATATTTAGCTATATTAAATTTCTATAATATATTTCTTGGTGGCGTTATACCTATAAATTGGCATATATTTTAACTTATATTATAACCTTAGGGTAATTTTCCTCCTTTATATTCTAAATATTTATAGGTAAATATTATTTATATCTTTGATGGCTTTAGGATATATTATCTAATATCTTAAATATTTATAATTTTATAATTATGATTATATTTATATTTTTATGCTAATATTATTGTAAGAAGGAGTTATAAATATTTCTATTCTTATTCATGTTATAGGTAGTTATATTAATAGCTTTTGGTTTTAAGGGATTGTAAGGATTATGTCTTCTATTTATTATTACTTATGTTATATCTATATTTTAATGTTATTTTCTTTTGGAGGTTATATCCCTTTTTGCTTAGTTTTTTTAATATTCCTAGTTCTCTTTGTTATCTTAGAGGTATAAGTAATATTATTTTTTTGATGGGTTATTTTTATAAGGGTACCTAGATTTAGTATTGGTATTATTGTTGAGGTTATAATTATTATATTTAGATTTATTTTTACTTCTTTTACTTCTTTTATTTATTTATTTTTAAAGGTTATTATATCTTTGTTAAAGGTGGATGTTGTTAGCTTATTCTAGGCTTGATTAATAGGTTTGGGGAATGCTTATCTTTTGTTAGTGGTACCTTATTATTAGATTTAGGTTAGGGGGTTCTTATTTGATAAGAAGATTAGGGCTATAGCTCTTATAGGGAAATTATTTATCATATATTTTTAATTATTAATTTTTTTAATAGTTTTAAGTTTGGCTTTACTTAATGGGATTATTATCCCGTTAATCCTTCTAGGCTTATTTAGGTAGTCTTTATAATTTATTAGATAAAGGCTGTAATAATTTATATATTTGATAAGTCTTTTGATATATGCCATTTTTTAATGGTTTATAGGTATTTATTTGATTATTGTAATTCTTATAGAATGATTTTCTATTGTAGTATTTTAATGTATGATACCTTTGGTACTTAAGGCTATGATAGGTGATATAGAGTTACTTTTCTACTTTTTTGGCGAGATTATTAGTTAAGAATAGCCTAAATCTTTTGATGTTCTCCTTAAAGGCTATTACTTAGGTGGCTTCACTGGTGATGGGGTTTATGCTATTTTATAAGATTTATATATCTATTAGGGTTTTCTTAATTTATAGCTTTACCTTTTTTATTATTATATTTTTATTTATATTTATTAATTGCTTTATAGTGAGGTTAATAGTATTAATAGGTATTTTAGGTATTATGTATATTGATTATTCTTCTGATATTTTTATTACGGTGGCATATAGGACATTTTTTATAATGGTTTTTTTCTTCTTTTCTAGTAGTTGATCCTTGGTATTTAAATCTATTATTTTAATTACCTATCTTGTATTAGTAAGTTATATGTCTTGGATAGCTTTTTCTAGGAGTTTAAAGATTTTTGTCAAAGCTATTTTTATAATGTATAGGGATGGTTAGTTTATTAGCTATTTTAGTGGTAGGTATATTAGAATATAAGTATTTGGCTTCTATGTTATGGCTAAATAATTATTTTTAAGTTCTAATGATGTCTTATTAAATATTATTAATAGAAATATTATAAGTATTTTTATTATAAGCTTAGGCATAGTTCTAGTATCTTTTCTAATAATTTTAGTATATAATATTAAATCTAATAAGGGTAATTCTAATTTTATAATTTTAATTTTAGCTTAGGTATTAACTAATCTAAAGTTCCCCTTAGATTAAATATATTCTAAGGTATTGAGATATTATCTAAGGGTTTTAATATAATCTTTAGCTATCTTTTAATGATTAGATTGGTTATCTCCTTTAAAAGATCTAATAAAATTGCTTAAGGTAGTTGCCAGCCTGGTGACTATTCCCCCTTATACCCTAGTACCTTATCCTATTTTGGTATATTATTTATTGATTTAGTTTTATAGCAAAGATTTGGTATCTATTATTATAAATTCCTTTCTAATTATTAAGGCTATTTTTATAGATAAGATAATGTTAAAGATAAAAAATCTTTTACGTTATTATAAATTAGTTATGGCAGGGTATTTAATAATATTTCTATTATATGTGGAGTATTAAAAGTTATGTTAGGATATGATAAAGTATATTTAATAGAAGGGATATAAAGAAAAGATATTACTTATAAAGGCTATATTAAAAGGGTTTTATTTATTCTCATTAATAGATATAGGTTATTTAATAGATTAATAAGGATGATATTAGTATATATCTATATATATATATATGTACCTTATAAATCTATAAGAAACTTTATAAGATGTTTATTAATAAGATTAATTATAATTATCATAAATTTAATAGATTATAAAAATTTATTATTAAATTCTTATATCTAATAATATATATTAAACTAGCCACTATATATATAAGATTAATTATTACTTTATAAAAATCTACTTCTTAGGTAGTATTATAATTTATAAAATGCCATTAATTTATATTATATAGGAGGAGGTTTGGTATAATATCTTATATAATAATATCCTTATTAATACCTTTTAGAATATTAATGATAATAATATTCATATTTTTTATAATCATATTTTTATTAAAATTATTTATTTTTAATTAAGGATAGATTATAATATCTTTAATATTATCCTCCTTAATAAATCCAATTTAATTTAAGGTTAGATGTTATAATAAGTAATATGATTTGGTATATTATTATTCTTAGGTGGTATGATAATAATTAGATTATAATTAGGGGATATTATAATTATTCTTTTAAATAGTATAAATGAAAGTTTTGTATTAAGAATAAAGGAGAAGGGTAATAAAGATCTGATGATGGTTATTAACTTATGTGGTAATGATTAGATGATATATATTAAAAGGAATATAAAAATAGGATATAATATATATAATAATATTAAAGATTATAACTTTAATAATTCTTATATATGATAGAATTGATAGAAGCTATAATAACATATATTAATTAATTATTATATTATAGTATGATTTTATAATAATGTTATAGGATTAGAAATTGTTAATATTAGTTGATTAAGATATAGGAGAAAGATTTATAATGTATATATTTATATATAATTATATGGATTTCATTAACCTATATAAAACTAATACCTAAATTAAGCTTAATTTCATATATATAATTTATATAGGCTATGTAGGGAATATTACAGAGATATTTTTACTATTGGTAAGTATTTTTGGGTATTAAGGTGGCAAAAATAGATGTAATAATAATAGCCATAATAAATAATAATAATAAGATTTGGAAATAAATAATTATAGGTAATAATAAAGTAAATAGTTTCTCTAGGAAAGAATAATTAATATTATTTTTATATTTGAATAATTATAATAATTATAGTTAAGAGAATAAGATATATCCTATATGAATATATTATATAAGGAAAGATTTATTAAATTATTTATATTTAAGTAAAAGATAAAGAATAGAAGATATAAAGAAATGGATAATAAAGTTTTCATAATAGCCAAAGATTAGATAGGGAATATATCAAAATGTTAGATATAAAAAGAGGTTAAATATTAGAATTAATATTAAGTCTATTATTATAAATTTATATTTATATTAATTTAATTATAATATTTAGATTAATATATGAATTCTAAAAGGTATAAAAGCTATAAAATATAATTAGTAGATTTATAAATAAATAGGGTAACTCTTATATTATATAGATATAAGAAATACCTTAGAAGATAAATAATAATTAATAATTTATATAATATTTTTATTAAAAAAAGATAGAGTAAGATATAGGTAAATTATTATAATAAAATAATATTCCTTAATATAAAAGAAAAGGAGGGCATTATAAGCAAAGTTATCAAATTAATTACAATATTATAGACTATGTAAATAAAAAGATAAAATATATTGAATATAAGGTTATTTATATAATAATATTAATAATTAAATTAAATATTTATAATATTATTTAATATAGATTAGGGAAGGTTTCAAATCTAATTAGAAGATATATAATAGATATTATAAGGTAGTAATAGATTTTATAAAATTAAGATTTATAAGATTACCCTAGGATTCCTAATTAATCAATACATGTCCTAATTATATAGCCATATATAAATACCCTATCTAATTTAGGTAATTATTATTAGAAGTATAAATATACATATATATATCCTAATAAATTTAATAAGATTATATTATCTTATTATATTATTATAAATTTCTCCTGAATAAGTATTTTATTAAGCTCCTAATAGGTAGAGGATATATAAATCATCAACATTAAAATTAATAATAATAATATTAAGTTATTATAATAATAAAATTATAATAGAATACTTATGGTTATTATATTAGATATTTTTATACCATAAATCTATACATACCTATTTCTTAAATATATATACTATAAATGCCATATTATCCCTTATTTATTTATAAGGATTATTATTATATTATTTAATATTTAAATATATAGACATAAATTTTTCTATATAATTTATAGGATATGGTAAGCTTTAATATATATAATCCCTAATAGATTATTTATATTATAATATTATTTCTTACCTCTTAGGGCTTAATATTCCCTAATTAGCAATCATTACCTATTAATCGGCCTAATCTTAAACTTAAGAATTTTATAGATTTAGATTAGATGGTTAATCTAATAATTGATTATTAGGTGTTATATTATGTAATTTCCTTATCTCAATTTCTAGTTTAAAGGTTAGATTTCTTCATCTTTTTATAAAGCCTCAGCCTTTATTAAGGTTATTAATATAATAAAAATTAGGTTAATAATTTTAGGTAATTAATCCTTTAAATATTTATATAAAAGAAATCCTTCTTTTTTATTATTTTCCCTTTTTTTCTATTATTAAGGTCCTTATTTATTTTATATCCCTTTATAAATAGTATCATTCCTCTTTCTTTATATAAGAGGAGTAAGCACAATGTATCTCTAGCCTGTTATAGTTATGTTAAACCTATTATAATATTATTTATAACTCTTATAGGCTAATATAATACTTAGATATTACCCTAGTAGGTATTTTCTTTAGTAATTCTAATACTTATGCCTTCTTTTTATGTTTATAGTTAATCTCTGCTACTAAAAAATTATTTAGTATCTTAGCCTTTTTTTACCACTCTATAGTTAACTACTGGTTTATAAACCTTATAAGTTCTTTAACCCCTGCTACTATAGGACCTAATTCTAAATTTAAAAGGCCTTTTTTAACCCCTTCTTTTATTAGGGTATTTATCTATTTGTTTCCATCTATTTTGTAATGCCTTAGGTATTTTAGCTTTATATTTAATAAATTTATTAGCTTATATATTATTATAAATATTTTTTAAAATATTTCTGGTATATCTTTCTAAATATTCTAAATGGCTATTATATTATCTATATATAAGGTTATTTTAAATATTGGAAATCATACTATTATTTATTTTAATCCCTTAAGGATTCTTAAAGCCTTAGTATTAATTATTACTCCATATGGATTTATATTTCTTTTTTTTTCTATAACTTTATTTTACCCTTTAAAAATCATATACTTATATCTTAGATTTTCTATACCTTAAGAATTATTTAAGAATATTATAATCTTTTAAGAAAATCTTTTATTAAGTTAATAATAAAAATCTTTTGTTATTATATCTTTATTATTCTTTTTTATATAATTTTTCTTTAAGCCTATTCTAAAGTAAAGAATATATAATATTTATTTTTAGATTAGTAATAATAACTTTACTTTTTAAATATTATTTAGGCTATTAATAAATTTCTCTTATATACCATTTATAATATATAAGTGTAATAATATCTGGCTATTTTTAAATATTATCTCTACCATAAAAATATCTATAATCCTAAATAATGTATCTATTAAAAAAGCTTTCTATATAGATAAAACCCCTTTATAGTTTTAAAGATTACCCTTTATACTAAAGCTATATATCCTTTTAATTATATGCCTATTAATATTATATAAGTATTGGCCATTTTCTTTAATAATATCTTTCAGCTTTTATACCTTATTTTATATTTATATAATAATATGGGTAATAATATTATACATATTATCTTATATAATTTATCTATTTTATTTATAGGTTATTTATAATTATTATAAAGCCTCTAATATAATTGGTTATTTTTATAACTTTAATAACTTTTATTTCTATATATCTTCTTAATTTTAGCTTCTTATCTAAGTGGACTCCTGGCCATTATAGTACTGGGGGTATTTCTATAGCCTTAGGTATTAATGGTAATATTAACTTTAGTCTTATATCCTTTTAAATTTTATTTTAGGGTTCTTATTTCTCCTTTATTTATCTTATAAAATGTTATTAAGAGATAATAGGGATTAATACTAAATAGGTATAATGTTATTAAGAGCTTATTTAATATAAGCATATATAAGGAATAAAAAGTCTTCTTAATATAAGGTAGAAGGGTAAGTATTAATAAATTATTATTATATTCCATCTAATTCAAAATAGACTTACTATATCTTTTATATATTTATTCTATATATGATATATATTAAAAGGCCTTTCTAATAAGTATATTACCTTTATCTTTTATAAGGTAAAAGTTATCTTATTTTCTTCTTTATATTATAGTATTTTGTTTATTACCTTTTTGGTAGTATTGACATTTTCTTTTAATATTTTTTTAAAGGTTAGTATTATTATATTGTTTATATATTCCTATTTATGGGTATTAATGTTTATTAATTTATTAAAATATAGTATATATAGATTAGGTGATAATGATAATTTTTATTAATATTGTATCATCTTCTTAAATTATATAATGGTATCTTTTAGGCAAGTAATAACCTATTTATTTATAAAGAAGTTCTTTATAAATTATAATATTTATTTTAGTTATTCTTATTATACCATATAGTTGAGTAACCTATTCTTAAAAATTGTGTAGATATTCCCTATATATCTAAAATAATTAATATAATTTTCTTTTTATTTATTAATATAAGCTTTATATTATGTATTAAATTAGTTATTAAGTTTATGATAGATTTTTTAAAAATTATTCCTATATATTAAGGATTAATTAGATCATATTAGAATATTATTTATATTATCCTTTTTATTATTATCCTTTTTAATCCTTTTTTTAGGTATAATAATAATATTATAAATCTCTATATTTTATAAGTTAAGAAATTTATTTTCCTAATTTTTGATATTATTATTACATTTGCCTCTTTCTAAATATAAAGGAAAACCCTTATATCTATATATTTCTTAATAATAATATAATATAATATCTTATAAAGGCTAGTTAGGTTACCTAAAGGTATTTAATTGTTATTATATTTATATATAAGAAAGTTAATAAGATTCTTATAGTATATCTCTTAACTTCTTCTTTAATAACTATAATATCCTAAAATAAATACCCTTCTAATCTACCTAATTCTCTTTACTATAAATTATCTTTAGGGTTGAATCAAAATAAAATCACTTTTGTAAGATATCCTACCTTCTATCAATTACCCTTTCATCCCATATTATAATTAAAATATCTTTATTTAATTAACAAGCTTATACTAATTTTTAGCCTTTAATAGGGTTTTATAGTTATTAACATCATCCTTAAATTTTTTGGAATAATCTTATTTATTATAATAGAAATATAAACCTTAAAAGAATTATTCTAAAAAAGTTAAAATTATTTCGTACATATAAATTATTAAAATTGGGAAAGATAATTCATTAAAATGATATAATAATTTATTAAAATGACATAATATTTTTGAAATAAAAATAATTACTTATTAATATATTTAAAATTGTTTTAAAAGGTTTTTATTTTTTTTTAGTTTTATTTTTATTTTATAAATGTTAAGTAATTATTTAAAATATAAGGTTATTTTTAATAAGATATTTTTAAATATTTAATATTTTTACGAAAATAAATTTAAAAATTACTTAATTATTAAGAATTTAATATATATTAAATAAAGCTTTATATAATACTTTTAATATTAATAATTCCTTATTTTACTTTTATTAAATTTAATATA
>KZ111338.1:0-13026 GCA_002120335.1 Hypoxylon sp. EC38
AATTATTATATATAATATAACATTATAAAATTAAATTAAATAATTTAAATAAAAATTATATTAAATATAAATAATTAAAATTATATATATTATAATTTTTTATATTATAATAATATTAATATTAATAATATTTAGTTTTTTATAAATTTAATTATATAATTAATTATTTAATATTAAAATTTTAAAACTTTAAATAATTTTATTTTATTTTATTATTTTTAAAAAATTAAATTTTTTTATATTATATATGCCTTATTATATGTATTATATACTTATATAGTATGCATTTTAATAGTTTTAACGAGTTAGCGATTTTAGGTTAAATGGTTAGCTATTTGGGTTTAAATAACCTTTATAATAATATAGCCGTAAATATATTATTTGTAACTTATAATAATATTTAAAATATTATTAACTTTTATATAATATTTGTATAAACTTAAGATTTTAGTATTTAATCTTAGTTAACTATTTGTTAAATATATAAATAGAAAAAGTTAATCTTAAAACTTTTCGGCTTATTTCTAATATGCTATAAAAGTACTAAGATAAATTAATTATTACTTATGGTTTTAAACCTAATATTTTTTAAGTATTCCGTTATTATTAATCCGTTAAATAAATCATTTAATATGGTTTATATATTAATAATTATGCTTGTTTTATATAAAAATATATTATAGCTTTAAGTTATTAAGTGATAAACTTTAAGAAATTATATATATTAAAGGTTTAAGTATTATAGCTAAAAATAGCTAAAATAACTATTTATATAAAAAGGTAAATACGAAATAACCTTTTTTATATTTTTAATATTAAGTTTATTTTAAAAACCATTTTAAAGGATTTTAAAAAACCCATTCTTTTTGTTTATAGCTAAATACGTATTTAATTTAAGAATTAATTAAAGCTTTTATTATAATTTAAGATTATTAAAGTATTAAATATTTAAAATTCTTACCATAAAAAACTTTTAATAAGCCTTTTTAATTTAACATAATAACCGTTATAAAAAAAAACTTAAATATTAAATAACTTAATAAGTAACATATAAACTAATATAATAAGGTTAATACCTTATATATTATTTTTTAACATTAAATATATTAATAATTATAAGTATATAAATATTATAAATTCCATATTAAGTAAAAGGTTATTATTATTATTATATAATTTAATATTTAAATATATAAGCATAGGCTTTTTTATATAACTTATAAAATATAATAAGCTTTAATATATATAATTTTAATAAATTATTTATATTATAATATTATCTTTTATTTTTAAAGGCTTAACATTTTTTAATTAATTATTATTACTTATTAATTAGCTTAATTTTAAGCTTAAAAGCTTTATAAGTTTAAATTAAATGATTAATTTAATAGTTAATTTTTAAGTGTTATGTTTTATAATTTCCTTTTATTAGTTTTTAGTTTAAATGTTAGCTTTTTTTATTTTATAATAAAGTTTTAGTTTTTATTAATATTATTATTATATTAAAAAATTAGGTTAATAGTTTTAATTAATCCCTTAAACGCTTATATAAAAGAAATTTCTTTTAGTAAATAGTTTTATTAAATATACCTTTTCGAATTTTTTATTTTTAATTCCTCCTTATTTTTTTTTTATTTCACCTTTAAGCTTTTTTTTTTTTTTATATCTTTTTATAAATAACACTATTTCCTTTTTTTTATAAATAAAAGGCATATTTTATTTAAATATTTAATGGCTTTATAAAACTTTTTAAACTTTAATAAATATTATATTAGCCATTTTTAATATTTTAACTTATTATTAAAACATTATAAATTTAATTTATAAAGTTTTACTAGTTAACTTTCCTTACTTTATTATATTTTATTTCGTTTTAAACCTAGTTTAAACTGCTTAAGCCATTTTTTTTATTAGGCTTTAATTTTTTTATAATATACCTTTACCTTATTATAATTAAACCTATTATAATACCATTTATAATCTTTATAAGTTAATATAATGTTTAAATATGATTTTAATATTTTCCTTAATAATTTTAGTAATTATATTTTCTTTTTAAATTTATAATTAACTTTTACTATTAAAAAGCCGCTTAATATTTAAGCTTTATTTCACTATTTTATAACTAGTTATTAGTTTAAAGGTTTTATTATTACTTTAATCCCTACTATTATAAGTTTTAATTTTAAGTTTAAGGGGTTTTTTTTTAACCTTTTTTTTATTAGGGTATTTACCCTTTTATTTCCTTTTATATTATAATACCTTAAGTATTATTTTAACTTTATATTTAATAAATTTATTAGTTTGTATATTATTATAAATATTTATTAGAAAGTTTTTAGTATATCTTTTTAAACATTTTAAGTAACTATTATATTTTTTATATATAAGGTTATTTTTAATATTAGGAATTATATTACCGCTTATTTTAAAATTTTATAAACTTTTAAAGCTTTAATATTAAATACTTTTTCATATAAATTTATATCCTTTTTTCCTTTTATAACTTTATCTTATTTATTATAAATTATATATTTATACCTTAAACCTTTTACCCTTTAAAAGTTATTCGAAAATATTATAATATCTTAAGGAAATTTTTTACTAAGTTAACATTAAAGCTTCTTTATTACCATATTTTTATCCTTTTTTTTTATAAGATTTCTTTTAAATCTTATTCTAAAGTAAAAAGCATATAATATTTATCTTTAAATTATTAATAATAGCTTTATTATTAATTAAAAATTAGTATATATTACTTATATTTATCTTACCCTTTTTTTTTAAGTATTTTTTTAAATATTATTTAAATTATTAATAAGTAATCTTTATATATTATTTATAATTTATAAGCATAGTAATATCTTACTATTTTTAATAATATTTTTATTATAAAAGTGTTTATTATTATAAATAATATATCCTTTAAAAAGGTCTTTTAAATAGGTAATACTTTCTTTTAGCTTTAAATGCTTTTTATATTAAGGCTATATATTCCCTTAACCATATACTTATTAATATTGTATAAGTGTTAACTATTTTTTTTAATAATCCCTTTTAACCTTTATATTATACCTTATATTTATATAATAGTATAAGTTATAATATTATATATATTACCTTATATAACTTATTTATTAATAAGCCTTTTATAATTATTACTAAGCCTTTTATATAATTAACTATTTTTATAACTTTAACAACCTTTACCTTTATATATTTTTTAAATTTTAGCTTTTTATTTAAAATAGCTTTTAATTATCGTAATATTAAAAATACTTTCATAACCTTAAATATTAATAATAACATTAACTTTATCTTTATAATCTCCTTTAACTTTATTTTAAAGTTTTTATTATTCTTTTTTTTAATAAAATATATAACTATTAAAAAAGCCTTTTAATATATATTATATATAAAGTAAATATATAAAAGAAGTAATAAAATTACTTTAAGTTAAATATAATATAATAATAATTTATTAATGCTTACCTTTTTATTTTATATTAAAAAAGTTTTTTATCCCTTATATATATATAAATAAAATAAGCTTTTAATAACGTTATACTTATTTAATATTAATCCTTATTATCCCTTAATAATAGCCTTTATTTTTTTAAAAATAAAAGCTATTTTATTTTTTTCTTTATATTATAATATTTTATTTACCTTTTCCTAAATAAGTAATAACCCATTTATTCGTAAGGAAATCTTTTATAAATCGTAGTATTTTTTTTAATTATCCTTATTATGTTATATAGTTAAACAATTTATTCTTAAAAACCACGTTAAATATACCTTATATATTTAAAGTTATTAATATAACTTTATTTTTATTTACTAACGTAAGCTTTATATTATATATTAAACTAACCATTAAATTTATAATAAATCTTTTAAGGATTATTCCTATATATTAAGGACTAATTAAGCTATATTTAAATATTATTTATATTATTTTTTTTGTTACTATTTTTTTTAACCTTTTTTATAAACATTATAACAATGTTATAAATCTTTATACCTTATAAGTTTAAAAATTTATTTTCTTAACCTTTAATATTATTACCATCTCCACTTCTTTTCACACATTTAAAAATACCCTTATCTTTAAACATTTCCTAAATAATATAATATAATACTTTATAAATATTAGCCATATCGCCTTTAAATAAATACTTAATTATTATTATATTAAATTATACCTAAAAACTTTAAAAAGTTAATAAAACCTTTATAACATATTTTTCCGCCTTTTTTTTAATAATTATAATATTTTAAGGCAAATATCCTTTTAATCTTTTTAATTTTTTTTTTTAAAGTATATCTCGCTTATTATTTTAATATAATCGCTAATTAATTTAGTTAAAACTTTAATTATTTAATTAATCTTTTTAATATTATTTGTTACTTTTATATTAAATAATTTATATATTTTAACTTTTATTAAATTCTTTAATTAATTTAATTTATTTTTTAGAATTTTCTAAAACCTTATTCATTTTAAGGGAAAAGTTCATTCCCTTTATCCTAAAAAATAATTTTTAATAATAATATTAAAGTTAAAAATATATATTTTTACTTCTTATTTATATATAAGCCTTTTACCTACTTTTATAATTATTTAAATAAATATATTTATACATATATATATCTTATATATACTTTATTAAGTAAATGGTTTAATCTTATAACCAATTCCTTTATTATATAACTTTTCGTAAAAAATATATTAAAGAAAGGCAAATTTAATATATATTTATCCTTATAAGTAACTTTTTTTAAACCTTTATCTCTAATTTAACCAACCATTTTATTATTTTATAACCGCTATTATTAATATTTATAAGTTCCTAATTTATATAATAAGTATTAACATTACTTATTATTAAGCAATTTTTTAAAGGCTTAAAAGTTATAAAATATTTTATTACTAATAAATTTTAAAGTTATTTATAATAATTTAATAATAAGTATTTATTAATATTTAATTATATTAAATCTTTATAATATATTTCCTAATAATATTATACTTATAAATTAACATATATTTTAATTTATATTATAATTTTAAGGCAATTCTTTTTTTTTATATTTTAAATATTTATAAGTAAGTATTATTTATATTTTTAATAACTTTAAAATATATTATTTAATATTTTAAATATTTATAGTTTTATAATTATAATTATATTTATATTTTTATATTAATATTATTATAAAAAGGAGTTATAAATATTTCTATTTTTATTTATATTATAAGTAGTTATATTAATAGCTTTTAGTTTTAAAAAATTATAAGGGTTATATCTTTTATTTATTATTATTTATATTATATTTATATTTTAATATTATCTTTTTTTAAGGGCTATATCCTTTTTTACTTAACTTTTTTAATATTTCTAATTTTTTTTATTACCTTAAAAATATAAGTAACATTATTTTTTTAATAGGTTATTTTCGCAAGGGTATTTAAATTTAGTACTGGTATTATTACTAAGATTATAATTATTATATTTAAATTTACCTTTACTTTTTCTACTTTTTTTATTTATTTATCTTTAAAGGTTATTATGTTTTTATTAAAGGTAAATATTATTAGTTTATTTTAAGCTTAATTAGTAAGTTTGGAAAATATTTATTTTTTGTTAATAATGTTTTATTATTAAATTTAAGCTAAGGGATTTTTATTTAATAAGGAAATTAAGGCTATAGCTTTTATAAGGAAATTATTTACCATATATTTTTAATTATTAACTTTTTTAATAGCTTTAAGTTTAACTTTACTTAATAAAATTACTATCTTATTAACCCTTTTAAGCCTATTTAAGTAATTTTTATAATTTATTAAATAAAAGCCGTAATAGTTTATACATTTAACAAATCTTTTAATATATGCCATTTTCTAATAATTTATAAATATTTATTTAATCATTATAATTTTTATAAAGCAATTTTCTATTATAATATTTTAATATATAATACCTTTAACATTTAAAGCTATAATAGGTAATATAAAGTTATTTTTTTACTTTTCTAGTAAAATCACTAATTAAAAATAACTTAAACTTTTTAATATTTTCCTTAAAAGCTATTATTTAAATAACTTTGTTAATAATAAAATTTATACTATTTTATAAAATTTACACATTTATTAAGGTTTTTTTAACTTATAACTTTACCTCTTTTATTATTATATTTTTATTTATATTCATTAATTATTTTATAATAAGGTTAATAATATTAATAAATACTTTAAATATTATATATATTAATTATTTTTTTAATATTTTTACCGCGATAACATATAAAACATTTTTTATAATAATCTTTTTTTTTTTTTTAATAACTAGTTCCTAATATTTAAGTTCATTGTTTTAATCGCCTACCCTATATTAATAAGCTATACGTTTTAAACAGCTTTTTTTAAAAATTTAAGGATTTTTATTAAGGCTATTTTTATAATATATAAGGGTAGTTAGTTTATTAGTTATTTTAGTGATAAATATATTAAAATATAAGCGTTTAGCTTTTACATTATAACTAAGTAATTACTTTTAAGTTTTAATAATGCCTTATTAAATATTATTAATAAAAGTGTTATAAGTATTTTTATTACAAACTTAAGCATAATTTTAATGCTTTTTTTAACAACTTTAACGTATAACGTTAAGTTTAATAAAGGTAATTTTAGTTTTATAGTTTCGGTTTTAACTTAAATGCTAATTAATTTAAAGCTTCCTTTAAACTAAACATATTTTAAAATATTAAAATATTATTCAAAGGTTTTAACATAATTTCTAATTATTTTTTAATAGCTAAATTAGCTATTTCCTTTAAAAAACCTAATAAAACCACTTAAAATAGCCGCTAACTTAATAACCACTTCCTTTTATACCTTAATATTTTACTTTATTTTAATGTATTACTTATTAATTTAATCTTATAATAAAAATTTAATATTTATTATTATAAATTCTTTTTTAATTATTAAGGTTATTTTTATAAATAAAATAACGTTAAAAATAAAAGGTTTTTTATATTATTATAAATTAGCTATAATAAAGTATTTAATAGTATTTTTATTATATATAAAGTATTAAAAGTTACGTTAAAACATAACGAAGTATATTTAATAAAAAGGATATAAGGAAAAAATATTACTTATAAAAGCTATATTAAAAAGGCTTTATTTATCCTTATTAATAAATATAGGTTATTTAATAAATTAATAAAGATAATATTAATATATATTTACATATATACATATATATATCCTATAAATCCATAAAAAACTTTATAAAATACTTATTAATAAAACTAGTTATAACTATTATAGGTTTAACAAACCGCGAAAACTTATTATTAAGTTTTTATACTTAATAATATATATTAAACTAGTTATTATATATATAAAATTAATTATTACTTTATAAAAATCTACCTTTTAAATAATGCTATAATTTATAAAATGTTATTAATTTATATTATGTAAAAAAGGGTTTAGTATAACATTTTATATAATAACATTTTTATTAATACCTTTTAAAGTATTAATAATAACAATATTTATATCTTTTATAATTATATCTTTATTAAAATTATTTATTTTTAATTAAAAATAAATTATAATACCTTTAATATTACCCTTTTTAATAAATCTAACTTAATTTAAGGCCAAATATTATAATAAGTAATATAATTTAATATATTATTATTCTTAAATGATGTAATAATAATTGGATTATAATTAAAAAACGTTATAATTACCCTTTTAAATAATGCAAATAAAAGTTTCGTATTAAAAACGAAAGAAAAAAGTAATAAAGATTTAATAATAATTATTAACTTATATAGCAACAATTAAATAATATATATTAAAAGAAATATAAAAGTAAAATATAACATATATAATAATATTAAAAACTATAATTTTAATAATTTTTATATATAATAAAATTAATAAAAGTTATAGTAATATATATTAGTTAATTATTATATTATAATATAACTTTATAATAATATTATAGGATTAAAAATTATTAATATTAATTAATTAAAATATAGGAAGAAAACTTATAATATATACACCTATATATAACTATATAAATTTTATTAATTTATATAAGATTAATACTTAAATTAAGCTTAATTTTATATATATAATTCGTATAAGTTATATAAGGAATATTATAAGGATATTTTTATTATTAGTAAGTATTTTTAAATATTAAGGTAATAAAAATAAACATAGCGATAATAGTTATAATAGGTAGTAATAATAAGATTTAAAAATGAATAGTTATAAGTGATAATAAAGTAAATAGCTTTTTTAGGAAAAAGTAATTAATGTTATTTTTATATTTAAGTAATTATAATAATTATAGCTAAGAAAATAAGGCATATTTTATATGAATGTATTATATAAAGAAAAACCTATTAAATTATTTATATTTAAGTAAAAAATAAAGAATAGAAAATATAAAGAGATAGATAATAAAGCTTTTATAATAGTTAAAGATTAAATGAAAAATATATTAAAATATTAAATATAAAAAGAAATTAAACGTTAAAATTAGTATTAAATTTATTATTATAAGTTTATATTTATATTAGTTTAATTATAATATTTAGATTAATATATAAATTTTAAAAGGTATAAAAGCTATAAAATATAATTGGTAAATTTATAAGTAAATAAGGTAACTTTTATATTATATAAATATAAGAAATGTTTTAAAAGATAAGTAATAGTTAATAATTTATATAATATTTTTATTAAAAAAAAGTGGAGTAAGATATAGGTAAGTTATTATAATAAAATAATATTTCTTAATATAAAAGAAAAGAAAGATATTATAAGTAAAGTTATTAAATTAATTATAATATTATAAACCATATAAATAAAAAGATAAAATATATTAAATATAAGGTTATTTATATAATAATATTAATAATTAAACTAAATATTTATAATATTATTTAATATAAATTAGGGAAGGTTTTAAATTTAATTAAAGGATATATAATGGATATTATAAGGTAGTAATAAATCCTATAAAATTAAAATTTATAAAATTACCTTAAAACTTTTAACTAATTAATATATATTTTAATTATATAGCTATATATGAATATCCTACCTAATTTAAGTAATCATTATTAAAAATATAAATATATATATATATATTTTAATAGGTTTAATAAAATTATATTATTTTATTATATTATTATAAATTTTTCCTAAATAAACATTTTATTAAGCTTTTAATAAATAAAAAATATATAAATTATTAATATTAAAACTAGTAATAATAATATTAAACTATTATAATAATAAAATTATAATAAAATATTTATAGCCATTATATTAAATATTTTCATGCCATAAATCCATATATACTTACCTTTTAAATATATATATTATAAATATTATATTATCCCTTATTTATTTATAAGGATTATTATTATATTACTTAATATTTAAATATATAAACATAAACTCTTTTATATAATTTATAGGATATGGCAAGTTTTAATATATATAATCCCTAATAAATTATTTATATTATAATATTATTTTTTATTTTTTAAAGCTTAATATTCCTTAATTAATAATTATTATTTATTAATTAGCCTAATCTTAAGCTTAAAAGTTTTATAGGTTTAAATTAAATAATTAATCTAATAATTAATTATTAAACATTATATTATATAATTTTCTTATTTTAGTTTTTAACTTAAAGGCTAGATTTTTTTATTCCTTTATAAAGCCTTAACCTTTATTAAAGCTATTAATATAGTAAAAATTAGGTTAATAATTTTAAGTAATTAATCCTTTAAATGCTTATATAAAAAAAATCCTTCCTTTTTATTATTTTCCCTTTCTTTTTACTATTAAAATCCTTATTTACTTTATATCCTTTTATAAATAATATTATTTCCCTTTTTCTATATAAAAAAATAAACATAATATATCTTTAACTTATTATAATTATATTAAATTTATTATAATATTATTTATAATTTCTATAGGTTAATATAATATTTAAATATTATTTTAATAAATATTTTCCTTAATAATTTTAATGCTTATGCCTTCTTTTTATATTTATAATTAATCTTTATTACTAAAAAGTTATTTAATATCCTAGCCTTTTTCTATTATTTTATGGCTAGTTGCTAGTTTATAAATTTTATAAGTTCCTTAATCCCTATTATTATAAGGTTTAATTTTAGGTTTAAAAGGCCTTTCTTAACCCTTTCTTTTACTAAGGTATTTATCTATTTATTTTCATTTATTTCATAATACCTTAAATATTTTAACTTTATATTTAATAAATTTATTAACTTATATATTATTATAAATATTTTCTAAAATATTTCCGGTACATTTTTTTAAATACTTTAAATAGTTACTATATTATTTATATATAAGGTTATTTTAAATATTAGAAATTATATTATTACCTATTTTAATTTCTTAAGGATTTTTAAAACCTTAGTATTAATTATTACTCCACGTAAATTTATATTTCTTTTTTTTTTTATAACTTTATCCTATCTTTTAAAAATTATATATTTATATCTTAAACCTTTTATGCCTTAGAAATTATTTAAAAATATTATAATTTTTTAGGGAAATTTTTTATTAAACTAATAATAAAGATCCTTTGCTATTATATCTTTATTATTCCCTCCTATATAGTTTTTTTTTAAGCCTATTTTAAAATAAAAGATATATAATATTTACTTTTAAATTAATAATAATAGCCTTACTTTTTAAATATTATTTAAGTTATTAATAAATTTCCCTTATATATTATTTATAATATATAAGTATAATAATATTTAACTATTTTTAAATATTATTTTTATTATAAAAGTATTTATAACCTTAAATAATATACTTATTAAAAAGGCTTTTTATATAAATAAAACCTCCTTATAATTTTAAAAATTACCTTTTATATTAAAATTATATATCCCCCTAATTATATATTCATTAATACTATATAAGTATTAACCATTTTTTTTAATAATACCTTTTAACTTTTATACCTTATCTTATATTTATATAATAATATAAGTAATAATATTATATATATTACCTTATATAATTTATCTATTCTATTTATAAGCTACTTATAATTATTATAAGGCCTCTAATATAATTAGCTATTTTCATAACTTTAATAATTTTTACTTTTACATATTTTCTTAATTTTAACCTTTTATTTAAGTAAATTTCTAACTACTATAATATTAAAGATATTTTTATAACCTTAGGTATTAGTGATAATATTAGCTTTAGCCTTATATCCTTTTAAATTTTATTTTAAAATTTTTATTTTTCTTTTATTTACCTTATAAAATATTATTAAGAAATAATAAGAATTAATACTAAATAAATATAATATTATTAAAAGCTTACTTAATATAAACATATATAAGGAATAAAAAGTCCCTTTAATATAAAGTAAAAGGATAAGCATTAATAAATTATTACTATATCCCACCTAATTTAAAATAAACTTATTATATCCTTTATATATTCACTTTATATATAACATATATTAAAAAACCTTTTTAATAAGTATATTACCTCTATCTTTTATAAGATAAAAGCTATCTTATTTTCTTTCCTATATTATAATACTTTATTCACTATTTTTTTAATAATATTAATACTTTCCTTTAACATTTTCTTAAAGATTAATACTATTATATTATTTATATATCCCTATTTATAAATATTAATATCTATTAATTTATTAAAATATAACATATATAAATTAAGTAATAATAATAATTCTTACTAATATTATATTACCTTTTTAAATTATATAATAATACCTTTTAAATAAATAATAACCTATTTATTTATAAAGAAGTTTTTTATAAATTATAATATTTATTCTAACTACCTTTATTATATTATATAATTAAATAGCCTATTCTTAAAAACTATATAAATATTCCTTATATATTTAAGATAATTAATATAACTTTCTTTCTATTCACTAATATAAGCTTTATATTATATATTAAATTAATTATTAAATCTATAATAAATCCTTTAAAAATTACTTCTATATATTAAAAATTAATTAAGCTATATTAAAATATTATTTATATTATCCTTTTCGCTATTATCCTTTCCAACCCTTTCCTTAAGTATAATAATAATATTATAAATTTTCACGCCTTATAAGTTAAAAAGTTTATTTTCCTAATCTTTAATATTATTACTATATTTATCTTTTTTTAAACATAAAGGAAAATCCTTATATTTATATATTTTCTAATAATAATATAATATAATACCTTATAAAGGCTAACTAAGCCGCTTAAAGATACTTAATTATTATTATATTTATATATAAAAAAATTAATAAAACTTTTATAATATATCTCTTAACTTTTTCTTTAATAATTATAATATCTTAAAATAAATATCCCTTTAATTTATTTAGTTTTTTTTATTATAAATTATCTTTAAAATTAAATTAAAATAAAATCACTTTTATAAGATACCTTACTTTCTTCTAATTATCCTTCCATCCTATATTATAATCAAAGTATTTTTATTTAATTAATAAGCTTATATTAATTTTTAGCCCTTAATAAGATTTTATAATTATTAATATTATCCTTAAATTTTTCAAAATAATCCTATTTATTATAATAGAAATATAAACCTTAAAAGAATTATTCTAAAAAAGTTAAAATTATTTTATATATATAAATTATTAAAATTGAAAAAGATAATTCATTAAAATAATATAATAATTTATTAAAATGACATAATATTTTTGAAATAAAAATAATTGCTTATTAATATATTTAAAATTATTTTAAAAGGTTTTTATTTTTTTTTAATTTTATTTTTATTTTATAAATATTAAGTAATTATTTAAAATATAAGGTTATTTTTAATAAAATATTTTTAAATATTTAATATTTTTACGAAAATAAATTTAAAAATTACTTAATTATTAAGAATTTAATATATATTAAATAAAG
>KZ111339.1:0-12986 GCA_002120335.1 Hypoxylon sp. EC38
CTTTATTTAATATATATTAAATTCTTAATAATTAAGTAATTTTTAAATTTATTTTCGTAAAAATATTAAATATTTAAAAATATTTTATTAAAAATAACCTTATATTTTAAATAATTACTTAACATTTATAAAATAAAAATAAAACTAAAAAAAAATAAAAACCTTTTAAAATAATTTTAAATATATTAATAAGCAATTATTTTTATTTCAAAAATATTATGTCATTTTAATAAATTATTATATCATTTTAATAAATTATCTTTCCCAATTTTAATAATTTATATATACGAAATAATTTTAACTCTTTTAGAGTGATTTTTTTAAGGTTTATATTTCTATTATAATAAATAGGATTATTTTAAAAAATTTAAAGATAATATTAATAATTATAAAACCTTATTAAGGGCTAAAAATTAATATAAGCTTATTAATTAAGTGAAAGCACCTTAATTATAATATGGAATAAAAGGATAATTAATAGAAAATAAGGTATTTTATAAAAGCAATTTTATTTTAATTTAACCTCGAAGATAACTTATAGTAAAAAAAACCGGATAAATTAAAGGGGTATTTACTTTAAGATATTATAATCACTAAAAAAAAAGTTAAGAGATGTGTTATAAAAGTCTTATTAATTTTCTTATATATAAATATAATAATAGTTAAATATCTTTAAATGGCCTAGTTAACTTTTATAAAATATTATATTATATTATTATTAGGAAATATATAAATATAAGGGTTTTCCTTTATATTTAAAAAAAGGCAAATATAATAATAATATTAAAGATTAAGAAAATAAATTTCTTAACCTATAAGGTATAAAAACTTATAATATTATTATTATATTTAAGGAAAAGGCTAAAAAGGATAATAATGAAAAGGATAATATAAACAATATTCTAACATAGCCTAATTAATCTTTAACATATAGGAGTAATTTTTAAAGGATTTGTTATAAACTTAATAATTAATTTAATATATAATATAAAACTTATATTAATAAATAAAAAGAAAGTTATACTAATTACCTTAAATATATAGGAAGCATTTATGTAATTTTTAAGAATAAATTACTTAATTATATAATATAATAAGGATGGTTAGAATAAATGCTATAATTTATAAAGAATTTTTTCACAAATAAATAGATTATCACTTACTTAAAAAACATTATTACACAATTTAAAGAAATAATATAACATTAGCAAGGATTATTATTATTACTTAATTTATATATGCTATATTTTAACAAATTAATAAACATTAACACTTATAAATGAAAATATATAAATAATATAATAGCATTAACTTTTAAGAAAATACTAAAGGAAAGTATTAATATCACTAAAAAGATAGTAAATAAAATATTATAATATAAGAAAAAAAATAAGATAACTTTTACCTTATAAAAGATAAAGGCGATATATTTATTAAAAAGGCCTTTTAATATATATTATATATAAAGTGAATATATAAAGGATATAATAAGTTTATTTTAAACTAAGTGGGATATAATAATAATTTATTAATGTTTATTTTTTTACCTTATATTAAAAGGATTTTTTATTCCTTATATATGTTTATATTAAATAAGCTTTTAATAATATTATATTTATTTAATACTAATTTTTATTATCCCTTAATAGCATTTTATAAAATAAATAAAGGAAAAATAAAAACCTTAAAATAAAATTTAAAAGGATATAAGGTTAAAGCTAATACTATTATTAATACCTAAGGCTATAAAAGTACCTTTAATACTATAATAGTTAAAAATCCATTTGGATAAAAGGCTAAAATTAAAAAAATACGTGAAAATAAAAGTTATTAAAGCTATAAAAATAATTAATCATATTAAAGGCCTTATAACAGTTATAAATAACTTATAAATAAAATAAATAAACTATATAAAACAATGTATATAATATTATTACCTATATTATTATATAAATATAAGATAAAATATAAAGGCTAAAAGATATTATTAAAAAAATGGCTAATATTTACATAATATTAATAAATATATAATTAAGGGAATATATAATCTTAATATAAAAGATAATCCTTAAAGCTATAAAGGGATTTTATTTATATAAAAAGCCTTTTTAATAAACATATTATTTAAGGCTATAAGCACTCTTATAGCAAAAATAGTATTTAAAAATAACCAGGTATTATTATGCTTATATATTATAAATAATATATAAGGAAAATTCATTAATAGCTTAAACAATATTTAAAAAGTAAGGCTATTACCACTAATCCAAAGATAAATATTATATGTCCTTTACTTTAGGATAAGCTTGAAAAAAAATCATATAAAAGGGAATAATAAAAATATAATAGTAAAGGATTTTCATTATTAACTTAATAAAAGATTTCCTTAAAAAATCATAATATTTTTAAATAACTTTTAAAGTATAAAAAATCTAAGATATAAGTATGTAATTTTTAAAGAATAGAATAAAGTTATAAAAAAAAAAAGAAATATAAATCTACATAGAATAATAATTAATACTAAGGCTTTAAAAGTCTTTAAGGGATTAAAATAGGTAATAATATAATTCTTAACATTTAAAATAACCTTATATGTAAATAACATAATAGCCATTTAAAATATTTAAAAAGATATATTAGAAATATTTTAAAAGGTATTTATAATAATATATAAGCTAATAAATTTGTTAAATATAAAGCTAAAATGCCTAGGGCATTACAAAATAAATGAAAACGAATAAATAAATACCTTAATAAAAGAAAAGGTTAAGAAAGGCCTTTTAAACTTAAAATTAAACCCCATGGTAATAGGGGTTAAAGAACTTATAAAGTTTATAAACTAATAGCTAGTTATAAAGTAATAGAAAAAGGCTAAGATATTAAGTGGCTTTTTAATAGTAAAGATTAACTATAAATATAAAAAAAAGGTATAAGCGTTAAAATTATTAAAGAAAATACTTACTAAGATAATACCTAAGTATTATATTAACTTATAAGGATTATAAATGATATTATAATAGGTTTAATATAATTATAATAAGCTAAAAGTATATTATACTTACTTCTCCTATATAAAAAAAAGGGGAATAATATTATTTATAAAGGGATATAAAGTAAATAAAGATCTTAATAATAGAAAAAAAGAAAAGATAATAAAAAAAAAGGATTTCTTTTATATAAATATTTAAAAAATTAATTACTTAAAACTACTAACCTAATTTTCACTATATTAATAGCTTTAATAAAAGCTAAAGCTTTATAAAGGGATAAAAAAATCTAACCTTTAAGCTAAAAATTAAACTAAAGGAATTATATAATGTAATACTTAATAATTAACTATTAAATTAATCATCTAATTTAAACCTATAAAGTTTTTAAGCTTAAAATTAAACCAATTAACAAATAATAATTATTAATTAAGAAATATTAAGCCTTAAAAGGTAAGAAATAATATTATAATATAAATAATTTATTAAGGATTATATATATTAAAGCTTATTATATGTTATAAATTATATAAAAAAGCCTATACTTATATATTTAAATATTAAATAATATAATAATAATCTTTATAAGTAAGTAAAGGATAGTATAATATTTATAACATATATACTTAAAAGGTAAATATATATAAGTTTATAACACAAAAATATTTAATATAATAGCTATAAATATTCCATTATAATTTTATTATTATAATAGCCTAACATTATTATTACTAATTTTAATATTAATAATCTATATATTCTTTACTTATTAAAAGCTTAATAAAACACTTATTTAAAAAAAATTTATAAGAATATAATAAAATAATATAATCTTATTAAATTTATTAAAATATATATATATATACTTATACTTTTAATAATAATTACCTAAATTAAATAGGGTATTTATATATGGTTATATAGTTGGGATATATATTAATTAGTTAAGAGTTTTAAGGTAATCTTATAAATCTTAATTCTATAAGATTTATTATTATCCTATAATATCTATTATATATCCTCTAATTAGGTCTAAAATCTTCCCTAATTTATATTAAATAATATTATAAATATTTAATTTAATTATTAACATTATTATATAAATAGCTTTATATTTAATATATTTTATCTTTTCATTTACACGATCTATAATATTATAATTAATTTAACAACTTTACTTATAATGCCCTCTTTTTCTTTTATATTAAAAAATATTATTTTATCATAATAACTTATTTATATCTTATTCCATTTTTTTTTAATAAAAATATTATATAAACTATTAACTATTATTTATCTTTTAAAACATTTCTTATATCTATGTGATATAAAAGTTACCTTATTTATTTATAAATTTGCCAATTATATTTTATAACCCTTACACCTTTTAAAATTTATATATTAATTTAAACATCACAATTAAACTAATATAAATATAAACTTATAATAATAAACTTAATATTAATTCTAACATTTAACTTCCTTTTATGTTTAATATTTTAGTATATTCTCTACTTAATTTTTAACTATTACAAAAGCTTTATTATCTATTTCTTTATATTTTCTATTTTTTATCTTTTACTTAAATATAAATAATTTAATAGGTTTTTCCTTATATAATATATTTATATAAGATATGCCTTATTTTCTTAGCTATAATTATTATAATTATTTAAATATAAAAATAACATTAATTACTCTTTCCTAAAAAAGCTATTTACTTTATTATTGTTTATAACTATTTATTTTTAAATCTTATTATTGTTATTTATTATAACTACTATCGCTATATTTATTTTTACTGCCTTAATACTTAAAAATACTTACTAATAGCAAAAATATCCCTATAACATTTCCTATATAACCTATATAAACTATATATATAAAATTAAGCTTAATTTAAATATTAGTTTTATATGGATTAATAAAATCCATATAATTATATATAAATGCATATATTATAAGTCTTTTTTCCATATTTTAATTAACTAATATTAATAATTTCTAATCTTATAATATTATTATAAAATCACATTATAATGTAATAATTAACTAATATATATTACTATAGCTTTTATTAATTTTATTATATATGAGAATTATTAAAATTATAGTCTTTAATATTATTATATACATTATATCCCATTTTTATATTCTTTTTAATATATGTTATTTAATCATTACTACACAAGTTAATAACCATTATTAGATTTTTATTATCCTTTTCTTTTATTCTTAATATAAAACTTTCATTCACATTATTTAAAAGAATAATTATAACATCCCCTAGTTATAATCCAATTATTATTACACTACCTAAAAATAATAACATATTAAATCGCATCACCTATTATAACATTTAACCTTAAATTAAATTAAATTTATTAAAAAAGGTAATATTAAAAGTATTATAATTTATCCTTAATTAGAAATAAATAATTTTAATAAGGATATAATTATAAAAAATATAAATATTATTATTATTAATATTTTAAAAGGTATTAATAAAGATATTATTATATAAAATATTACACTAAACCTCCTCCTATATAATATAAGTTAATAACATTTTACAAATTATAGTGTTACTTAAAAGGTAAATTTTTATAAAATAATAATTAATTTTACACATATAATAGCCGGTTTAATATATATTATTAAATATAAAAACTTAATAATAAGTTTTTATAATTTATTAAACCTATGGTAATTATAACTAATCTTATTAATAAATATCTTATAAAATTTCTTATAAATTTATAAAATATATATATATATATATGTAAGTATATATTAATATTATCCTTATTAATTTATTAAATAACCTACATTTATTAATAAGGATAAATAAAGCCCTTTTAATATGGCCTTTATAAATAATGTTTTTTCCTTATATCCTTTTTACTAAATATACTTTATCACATTTTAACGTAACTTTTAATACTTTATATATAATAGAAATATTATTAAATACCCTATTATAACCAATTTATAACAATATAAAAAACCTTTTATTTTTAACGCTATTTTATTTATAAAAATAGCCCTAATAATTAAAAAGGAACTTATAATAATAAATATTAAATCTTCGCTATAAAACTAAATTAATAAATAATATATTAAAATAAGGTAAAATGCTAAAATATAAGGGGGAATAATTACTAAGCTAATAGTTACCTTAAGTAATTTTATTAGGTCTTTTAAAGGAAATAGCTAATTTAACTATTAAAAGGTAATTAAAGATTACGTTAAAACCTTTAAATAACATTTTAATACCTTAAAGTATACCTAATTTAAAAAGAGCTTTAAATTAGCTAATATTTAAGCTAAAACTAAAATTATAAAACTAAAATTATTCTTATTAAACTTAGCATTATATACTAAAGTTATTAAAAAAGGTGTTAAAACTATACCTAAGTTCGTAATAAAAGTACTTATAATACTTTTATTAATAACACCTAATAAGGCATTATTAAAACCTAAGAGTAATTACTTAGCCATAATATAAAAGCCAAATGTTTACATTTTAATACGCTTACCACCAAAATAATTAGCAAACTAATTATCCTTATATGCTATAAAAATAACCCTAATAAAAATCCTTAAACTTTTAAAAAAAGCCATTTAAAATATATAGCTTATTAATATAAGGTAAGCGATTAAAACAATAAACTTAAATACCAAAAACCAGCTATTAAAAAAGGAAAAAAAAATTATTATAAAAAATATCCTACACGCTACCATAGTAAAAATATTAAAAGAATGATTAATATATATAATATTTAAAATACCCATTAGCATTATTAATCTTATTATAGGATAATTAATAAATATAAATAAAAATATAATAATAAAAAAAGTAAAGCTATAAGCTAAGAAAACCCTAGTAAATATATAAATCTTATAAAATAACGTAAACTTTATTACTAGCGAAGTCATTTAAATAATAGCCTTTAAGGAAAACGTTAAAAGGTTTAAGCTATTCTTAACTAGTAACCTCGCTAGAAAAATAAAAAAGTAACTTTATATCACTTATTATAACCTTAAATACCAAAGGTATTATATATTAAAATATTATAATAAGAAATCACTTTATAAGAATTATAACGATTAAATAAATACCTATAAACTATTAAAAAATAACATATATTAAAAAATTTACCAAATATATAAACTATTACAACCCTTATTTAATAAATTATAAAAATTACCTAAATAAGCCTAAAAGGGTTAACGGGATAATAATTTTATTAAATAAAGCTAAATTTAAAACTATTAGAAAAATTAGCAATTAAAAATATATAATAAATAATTTCTTTATAAAAGCTATAACCCTAATCTTCTTATTAAATAAAAACCCCCTAACTTAAATTTAATAATAAAATACCACTAATAAAAGATAAATATTTCCTAAACTTACTAATTAAGCCTAGAATAAATTAATAATATTTACTTTTAACAAGGATATAATAATCTTTAAAGATAAATAAATAGAAAAAGTAAAAAAAATAAAAATAAACCTAAATATAATAATTATAACCTTAGTAATAGTACCAATATTAAATCTAAGTACCCTTGTAAAAATAACCTATTAAAAAAATAACGCTACCTATACCTTTAAGGTAATAAAAAAAACTAGGAATATTAAAAGAGCTAAATAAAAAGGGATATAACCCTTAGAAAAAAATGACACTAAAACATAAGCATAATATAAGTAATAATAAATAAAAAATATAACCTTTATAATCCTTTAAAACTAAAAGTTATTAATATAATTGCTTATAACATAAATAAAAATAAAAATATTTATAACTCCTTTTTATAATAATATTAATACAAAAATATAAATATAATTATAATTATAAAACCATAAATATTTAAGATATTAAATAATATATTTTAAAGTTATTAAAGATATAAATAATATTTACCTATAAATATTTGGGATATAAAGGAAAAGAATTGCCTTAAGGTTATAATATAAGTTAAAATATATGCCGGTTTATAAATATAATGTTATTAAGAAATATATTATAAAGATTTAATATAATTAAACATTAATAAATATTTATTATTAAATTATTATAAATAACTTTAAAACTTATTAATAATAGAATATCTTATAGCTTTTAAGCCTTTAAAAAATTGCTTAATAATAAGTAATGCTAATGCTTACCATATAAATTAGGAATTTATAAATATTAATAATAACAATTATAAAATAGTAAAATGGTTGGTTAAATTAAAAATAAGGGTTTAAGAAAAGCTATTTATAAGGATAAACATATATTAAACCTATCCTCCTTTAATATATCCTTTGTAAAAAACTATATAACAAAGGAATTAATTATAAAATTAAATCATTTACCTAATAAAGTATATATAAAATATATGTGTATATAAGTGTATTTATTTAAGTAGTTATAAGAGTAGGTAAAAGGCCTATATATAGATAAGAGGTGAAAATATATATTTCCAATTCCGATATTATTATTAAAGATTATTCTTTAAGGTAGAAAAAATAAACCTTTCCCTTAAAACAAATAAGATTTTAAAAAATTTTAAAAGATAAATTAAATTAATTAGAAAATTTAATAAAAGCTAAAATATATAAATTACCTAATATAAAAGTAACAAATAATATTAAAAAGATTAATTAAGTAGTTAAAGCCCTAGCCAAATTAATTAGTAATTATATTAAAATAATAAGTAAGGTATACTTTAAAAGAGAAAATTAGAAAGATTAAAAGGATATTTACCTTAAAATATTATAATCATTAAAAAAGAGGCAAAGAGATATATTATAAAAGTTTTATTAACCTTTTAAAATCTTTAAGTATAGCCTAATGTAGTAATAATTAAATACTTACCTAAAGATAATATAATTAACATTTATAAGATATTATATCACATTACTTAGGAAATACTTAAAGATAAAAGTATTTTTAAATATATAAAAAGAAATGGAAATGGTAATAATGTTAAAGGTTAGGAAAATAAACTTTTAAATTTATAAGGTATAAAAACTTATAATATTATTATAATATTTACAAAAAAGGCTAAAAAAAATAATAATAAAAAGGATAATATAAATAATATTTAAACATAGTTTAATTAATCTTTAATATATAAGAATAATCTTTAAAAGATCTATTATAAACTTAATAATTAGTCTAATATATAATATAAAGCTTATATTAACAAATGGAAATAAAGCTATATTAATAACTTTAAATATATAAGATATATTTAATATAATTTTTAAAAATAGATTATTCAATTATATAATATAATAAAGATGATTAAAAGAAATACTATAATTTATAAAAGACTTCCTTATAAATAAATAGGTTATTATTTACTTAAGAAAAGGTAAATAGGGTATTATAATATAAGGAAAAAAATAAGATAGCTTTTATCTTTAAAAAAATAAAGGCCATTATTAAAAGATAATAAGGATTAATATTAGATAGGTATAATATTATTAAAAACTTACTTTATTTATATATATATAAAAAATAGGAAATCTCTTTAATATAAAATAAAAGAATAAACATTAATAAATTACTATTATATTATATTTAACTCGAAATAATCTTATTACCTCCTTTATATATTTACTTTATATATAACATATATTAAAAGGCTTTTCTAATAGCTATATATTTTATTAAAGAAAAAGATAATAAAAATCCTAAAATAAAGCTAAAAGAAATTATAAAGATAAAGCTAATATTACCACCAATACTTAAAGCTATAAAAACATCTCTAATATTATAATAACTAGGAGTTATTTTAAATAAAAAGCTAAAATTTAAAAGATATGTAAAGATAAGGGTTATTAAAGTTATAAAAATAACTAACCATATAAAAGGCCTAATAATAATTATAAAAGGCTTATTAATAAATAAGCTATATAAAACAATATATATAATATTATAACCTATATTATTATATAAATATAAGATATAATATAAAAGTTAAAAAAAACTATTAAAGAAAACAACTAACACTTGTATAACATTGGTAAATATATAGTTAAAAGGATATATAACTTTAATATAAAGAGTACTTAAAGCTAAAAAGGGGTATTACCTATTTAAAAAATCTTTTTAAAGGATATATTATTTATGGCAATAAATACTCCCATGGTAAAAATATTATTAAAAATAATAAAATATTACTACGCTTATAAACTACAAATAATATATAAGGATTACTCATTAATAACCTAAATAATATTTAAGAAAATACTTAAAAAGGAAAGAATAAGATAAATATAAATAATATATATTAATTTCCAATTAATAATAGGATTATTATTAATAATTTAAAGATAAATATTATATACCTTTTACTTTAAAATAGGATCCAAAAGGAACCTTATAAAAGGAAAGGATAAAAATATAATAGTAAAAAAGCTTTAATGCTAACTTAGCAAAAAATTTCCCTAAGATATTATAATATTCTTAAATGGTTTTTAAAGGGTAAAAGGTTTAAAATATAAGTATATAATTTATAATAAATAGGATAAAGTTATAAAAAGAAAAGGGAATATAAATCTATACGGAGAAATATTTAATATTAAAGCTTTAAAAGCTTATAAAGTTTTAAAATAAATAATAGCATAATTCCTAACATTAAAAATAACCTTATGTATAAAAAACATAACAACCATTTAAAATACCTAAAAAGATATATTGGAAACTTTTTAATAAGTATTTATAACAATATACAAGTTAATAAACTTATTAGATATAAAATTGAAATAATACCTAAAATATTATAATATAAAAGGAAACAAAAGGATAAACACCCTAATAAAAAAAAGATTAAAAAAAAGCCCCTTAAACCTAAAATCAAAACTTATAATAATAGAGATTAAAGTAATGGTAAAACCCTTAAACCAATAATTAGCTATAAAATGATAAAATAAAACCTAAATATTAAATAACTTCCTAGTAATAAAAGTTAACTATAAACCTAGAAAGAAAATATAATTATTAAGATTACTAAAGAAAATACTAAAATTATATTTAAATATTATATTAGCTTATAGGAACTATAGGTGATATTATAATAAGTTTAACTATAATAAAGTAAAGATATACTATAAAAAAATTAAAGCTTAATAAAAGGAATGATTTAAACAACTTAAACCAGATTTAAAATAAAATAAAATATAATAAAGTAAGGAAAGCTAACTAATAAAACTTTATAAATTAAACTTATAATATTCTAATAATAAATTAAAATATTAAAAATAACTAATATAACATTTATTAAAGTTTAAAAAGTTTTATAAAGCCATTAAATATTTAAATAAAATATGCCTTTTATTTATAGAAAAAGGGAAATGATATTATTTATAAAAGGATATAAAAAGGAAAAAAGGCTTAAAGATAGGATAAAAAAAAACAAAGAAAAATTAAAAATAAAAAATATAAAAAGATATATTTAATAAAACTATTTACTAAAAGGAATTTCTTTTATATAAATATTTAAGGGATTAATTAAAACTACTAACCTAATTTTTTAATATAATAATAACACTAGTAAAGACTAAAATTTTACTATAAGATAAAAAAAGCTAATATTTAAACTAGAAATTAATAAAAAGAAATTATAAGACATAATACTTAAAAACCAACCATTAAATTAATTATCTGGTCTAAATTTACAAAGCTCTTAAGCTTAAAATTAAGCTAATTAATAAGTAATAATAACTAATTAAGGAATATTAACCCTTTAAAGGCAAAAAATAACATTATAGTATAAATAATTTATTAGGATTATATATATTAAAGCTTATTATATCTCATAAATTATATAGAGAAATCTATACCTATATACTTAAATATTAAATTATATAATAATAATAATAACCTTTTACTTAATATAAAATTTATAGTATTTATATATTTATAATTATTAATATATTTAATGTTGAAAAATAATATATAAGGTATTAATCTTATTATATTAACTTATATATTACCTATTAAGCTATTTAATACCTAAGTTTTTTTTTATAATAGCTATTATGTTAAATTGAAAAGACTTATTAAAAGTTTTTTATAATAAGAATTTTAAGTGTTTAATACTTTAATAATTTTAAATTATAATAGGAGTTTTAATTAACTCTTAAGTTAAATATATATCTGGTTATAAATGAGAGAAATAAGTTCCTTAAAATCCCTTAAAATGGTCTTTAAAATAAACTTAATATTAAAGATATAAAAAAGATTATTTTATATTTACCTCTTTATATAAATAGCTATTTTAATTATCTTTAACTATAATATTTAAATCTTTAATATATATAATTCCTTAAAATCTATTACTTAATAACTTAAAGCTATAATATATTTTTATATAAGATAAGCATAATTATTAACATATAAATTATACTAAATAATTTATCCAATAAATTAATAGTGATAAAATACTTAAGAAATATTAGGTTTAAAATTACAAATAATAATTAATTCATCTTAACACTTTTATGGCATATTGGAAGTAAGTTAAAAAGTTCTAAGATTAGCTTTTTTTATTTATATATTTAACGAATAGCTAATTAGGATTAAGTACCAAAATCTTAGGTTTATATAAATACTATACAAAAGTTAGTAATATTTCAAATATTATTATAAGTTATAAATAATATATTTATGGCTATATTATTATAAAGGTTATTTAAACCTAAACAACTAGCTATTTAACCTAAAATTACCAATCTGCCAAAACTATTAAAATATATATTATATAAGTACATAGTACATATAATAGGGTATATATAATATGGAAAAATTTAATTTTTTAAAAATAATAAAATAAAATAAAATTATTTAAAGTTTTAAAATTTTAATATTAAATAATTAATTATATAATTAAATTTATAAAAAACTAAATATTATTAATATTAATATTATTATAATATAAAAAATTATAATATATATAATTTTAATTATTTATATTTAATATAATTTTTATTTAAAT
>KZ111340.1:0-12915 GCA_002120335.1 Hypoxylon sp. EC38
TAATTTTATTTTATTTTATTATTTTTAAAAAATTAAATTTTTCCATATTATATATGCCTTATTATATATATTATATACTTATATAATACACATTTTAATAGTTTTAATAGGTTAATGGTTTTAGGTTAAATAACTAGCCATTTAAGTTTAAATAACCTTTATAATAATATAATCATAAATATATTATTTGTAACCTATAATAATATTTGGGATATCATTAACTTTTATATAATATCCATATAAACTTAAGATTTTAATACTTAATTTTAATTAGTTATTTATTAGATATATAAATAAAAAAAGCTAATCTTAAAACTTTTTAACTTATTTTTAATATATTATAAAAGTATTAAGACAAATTAATTACTACTTATAATTTCAAATCTAATACTTCTTAAATACTTTGTCACTATTAATCCATTGAATAAATTATTTAGCATAATTTATATGTTAATAGTTATACTTATCTTATATAAAAATATATTATAACTTTAGGTTATTAAGTAATAAACTTTAAGGAATTATATATATTAAAGGTTTAAATATTATAGTTGAAAATAGCTAAGATAATTATTTATATAAAAAGATAAATATAAAATAACCTTTTCTATATCTTTAATATTAAGTTTATTTTAAAGATTATCCCAGAGGATTTTAAAAAACCCATTTCTTTTATTTATAACTAGATATATACTTAACCTAAGAATTAATTAAAGCTCCTATTATAACTTAAGATTATTAAAATATTAAATATTTAAAATTCCTATTATAAGAAACTTTTAATAAGCCTTTTTAATTTAATATAATAATTATTATAAAAAAAAACTTAAATATTAAATAACTTAATAGGTAACATATAAATTAATATAATAAGATTAATACCTTATATATTATTTTTTAATATTAAATATATTAATAACTATAAGTATATAAATATTATAAATTCCACATTAAGTAAAAAATTATTATTATTATTATATAATTTAATATTTAAATATATAAGCATAAGCTTTTTTATATAACTTATAAAATATAATAAGTTTTAATATATATGATTTTAATAAATTATTTATACTATAATATTATTTCTTACCTTTAAAGGTTTAACATTCCCTAATTAGCCATTATTACCTATCAATCAGCTTAATCTTAAGCTTAAAAACTTTACAGGTTTAAATTAAATGATTAGTTTAATAATTAATTCTTAGGTATTACACCTTATAATCCCCTTTTATTAGTTTTTAGCCTAAATATTAGCTTTTTTTATCCTATAATAAAGTTTTAGTCTTTATTAGTATTATTATTATATTAAAAAATTAGGTTAATAATTTTAATTAATTCCTTAAATATTTATATAAAAAAAATTCCTTTTAATAAATAATTTTATTAAATATACCTTTCCAGGTTTTTTATCTTTAATTCCTCCTTATCTTCTTCTTATCCTACTTTTAAACCTTTCCTCCTTTTTATATCCTTTTATAAATAATATCATTCCCTTTTTTTTATAAATAGAAGACATATTTTATTTAAATATTTAATGGTTTTGTAAAACTTTTTAAACTTTAATAAATATTATATTAACCATCTTTAATATTCCAACCTATTATTAAAATATTATAGGTTTAATTTATAAAGCCTCACTAATTAGCTTTCCTTACTTTACTATATTTTATCCCATTTTAAGCTTAGTTTAAATTGTTTAAGCCATTCCTTTTATTAAGCTTTAGTCTTTTTATAATATATCTTTACTTTATTATAGTTAAACTTATTATAATATCACTTATAATCTTTATAAGTTAATATAATATTTAAATATAACTTTAATATTTTCCTTAATAATCTTAATAATTATGTTTTCTTTTTAGGTTTATAATTAACTTTTATTATTAAAAAGTTACTTAATATTTAAGCTTTATTTTATTACTTTATAATTAACTATTGGTTTAAAGGTTTTATTATTATTTTAATCTTTATTATTATAGGTTTTAATTTTAGATTTAAAGGGCTTTTCTTTAACCCTTCCTTTACTAAAATATTTGCTTTTTCATTTCCTTTTATATTATAATACCTTAGGTATTATTTTAACTTTATATCTAATAAATCTATTAGCTTATATATTACTATAAATATTTACTAAGAAATTTTTAATATATCTTTTTAAATATTTTAAGCAACTATTATATTTTCTATATATAAAGCTATTTCTAATATTAAAAATTATACTATTACCTATTTTAAAGCCTTATAAGCTTTTAAAGCCTTAGTATTAAATACTTCTTTATATAAATTTATACCCCCTTTTCTTTTTATAACTTTATCCTACTTATTATAAATTATGTACTTATATCTTAAACCTTTCGTCCCTTAAAAGTCATTTAGGAATATTATAATATCCTAAAGAGATTTTTTATTAAGCTAATATTAAAGCTCCTTTACTATTATATCTTTATCCTTTCCTCCCATAGGATTTCTTTTAAATCTTACCCTAAAACAAAGAATATATAATATTTATCTTTAAACTATTAATAATAGCCTTATTATTAATTAAAGATTAGTATATATTACTTATATCTATTTTACCCTTTCCCTTTTAAATATTTTTTTAAATATTATTTAAATTATTAATAAATAACCCTTATATATTATTTATAATTTATAAACATAGCAATATTTTATTATCTTTAGTGATATTTCCACCGTAAAAGTACCTATTATCGTAAATAATACGTTTTTTAAAAAGATCTTTTAAGTGGATAATACCCCTTTTTAACTTTAAGTACTTTTTATATTAAAACCATATATCCCTTTAACTATATACTTATTAATGCCATATAAATATTAGCCATTTTTTTTTAATAATCCTTTTTAACCTTTATATTATACCTTATATTTATATAATAATATAGGTTATAATATTATATATACCACCTTATATAACTTATTTGTTAATAAGCCTTTTATAATTATTACTAAACCTTTTATATAATTAATTATTTTTATAACTTTAATAACCCTTACCTTTATATATTTTCTAAATTTTAGCTTTTTATTTAAAACAACTCCTAACCATTATAATATTAAAGGTACTTTTATAGTCTTAAGTATTAATGGTAATACTAGCTTTATCCTTATAATCTCCCTTAGCTTTATTTTAAGATTCTTATTACCCCTTTCTTTAATAAAGTATATAACTATTAAAAAGGCCTTTTAATATATATTATATATAAAGTAAATATATAAAGAAGATAATAAAATTACTTTAAATTAAATATAATATAATAATAATTTATTAATGCTTACCCTTTTATCTTATATTAAAGAAATTTCTTATCCCTTATATATATATAAATAAAGTAAACTCTTAATAACGTTATACTTATTTAATATTAATCCTTATTATCCCTTAATAATAGCTTTTATCTTTTTAAGGGCAAAAGTTATTTTATTTTCTTCCTTATATTATAACACCTTATTCACCTTTTTTTAAGTAGATAATAACCTATTTATTTATAAGAAAATCTTTCATAAACTATAATATTTCTTTTAATTATTTTTACTATATCATATAATTAAATAACCTATTCTTAAAAACCACATTAAATATACCCTATATATTTAAGGTTATTAATATAGCTTTATTTTCATTTACTAACATAAGCTTTATATTATATACTAGATTAGTTATTAAGTTTATAATAAATCTTTTAAAGATTATTCCTATATATTAAAAACTAATTAAACCATATTTAAATATTGTTTATATTATTTTTTTTATTATTATTCTTTTTAACCCTTTTTATAAACATTATAACAATATTATAAATCTTTATACCTTATAAATCTAAAAATCTATTTTCCTAATCTTTAACATTATTACCATTTCCGCCTCTTTTTATACATTTAAGAATACCCTTATTTTTAAATATTTCCTAAATAATATAATATAATATCTTATAAATGCCAGCTATATCACCTTTAAGTAAATACTTAACTATTACTATATTAAGCTATGCTTAAAGATTTTAGGAAATTAATAAAACCCTTATAATATATTTCTCCATCTTTTTTTTAATAACTATAATATCTTAGGGTAAATACCCTTTTAATTTTTTCAATTTTCTTTCCTAAAATATATCTTACTTATTACCTTAATATAATTACTAATTAATTTAACTAAGACTTTAGTTACTTAGTTAATCTTTTTAACATTATTTATTACTTCTATATTAGACAATTTATATATTTTAGCTTTTATTAAATTTTTTAATCAATTTAATTTATCTTTTGGAATTTTTTAAAACCTTATTTATTTTAAGGGAAGGATTTGTTTCTTTTACCTTAAAAAATAATCTTTAATAATAGTATTAAAATTAAAAATACATATCTCCACCTTTTATTTATATATAAGCTTTTTATTTACTCTTATAACTACCTAAATAAATATACTTATACATATATATATCTTATATATACTTTATTAAATAAATAATCCAATTTTATAACCAATTCCTTTATTATATAACTTTTCATAAAGGATATATTAGAAAAGGATAAGTTTAATATATATCCATCTTTATAAATAGCTTTTTTTAAACCCTTATCTTTAATTTAACTAATTATTTTACTATTTTATAACTGTTGTTATTAGTATTTATAAATTCTTAATCTATGTGGTAAATGTTAGTATTACCTACCATTAAGTAATTTTTTAAAGGCTTAAAGGCTATAAGATATTTTATTATTAATAGGTTTTAAAGTTATTTATAATAATTTAATAATAAATATTCATTAATATTTAATTATATTAAATCTTTGTGATATATTTCTTAATAGTATTATACCTATAAATTAACATATATTTTAACCTATATTATAATCTTAGGATAATTTTCCTTTTTTATATCTCAAATATTTATAAATAGGTATTATTTATATTTTTAATAACTTTGGGATATATTATTTAATATTTTAAATATTTATGATTTTATAATTATAATCATATTTATATTTTTATGTTAACATTATTATAAAAAGGAATTATAAATATTTCTATTCTTATTTATATTATAAATAATTATATTAATAGCTTTTAGTTTTAAGGGATTATAAAGATTATATTTTCTATTTATTATCACTTATATTGTATTTATATTTTGGTACTATTTTCTTTTAAAGGCCATATCCCTTTTTGCTTAGCTTTTTTAGTATTTTTAATTCTTTTTATTATCTTAAAGGTATAAGTAGTATTATTTTTTTAATAGGTTATTTTTACAAGGACACTTAAATTTGGTATCGGTATTACTATTAAGGTTATAATTATTATATTTAGATTTACCTTTATTTTTTTTACTTTTTCCATTTATTTATTTTTAGAAATTATTATATCCTTGTTAAAAGTAAATGTTATTAGCTTATTTTAAACTTAATTAATAAGTTTAAAAAATGTTTATCTCTTGCTAATAATACCTTATTATTAAATTTAAGCTAGGGGATTTTTATTTAATAAGGAGATTAAGGTTATAACTTCTATAAGGAAATTATTTATTACATATTTCTAGTTACCAATTCTTTTAATAATTTTAAGTTTAACTTTACTTAATAAAATCATTATTTTATTAACCCTTTTAAGCTTATTTAAGTAATCTTTGTGATTTATTAAATAAAGGCTATAATAATTTATATATTTAATAGGTCTTTTAATATATACCATTTTTTAATAATTTATAAGTATTTATTTAATTGTTATAATTCTTATAAAGCGATTTCCTATTATAATATTTTAATATATAATATCCTTAATACTTAAGGTTATAGTAAATGATATAAAGTTACTTTTTTATTTTTTTAATAAGGTTATTAATTAAGAATAGCTTAAACCTTTTAATATTTTTTTTAAAGGCTATTATTTAAATAACTTCGCTAGTGATAAAGTTTATATTATTTTATAAGATTTATATATTTATTAAAATTTTCTTAGCTTATAACTTTACCTTTTTTATTATTATATTTTTATTTATATTTATTAGTTACCTTATGATAAAGTTAATAATATTAATAGGTATTTTAAGTATTATATATATTAATTATTCTTTTAATATTTTTACTGCGATGGCGTATAAGGTATTCTTTATAATGGTTTTTTTTTCTTTTTTTAATAACTAATCCCTAATATTTAGGTTTATTATTTTAATCACCTACCTTATATTAATAAGTTATACATTTTAAATAACTCTTTTTAAAAGTTTAAAAGTTTTTATTAAGGTTATTTTTATAACATATAGGGATGGTTAATTTACTAGCTATTTTAGTAATAAGCATATTAAAATGTAAGTATTTAACTTTCACATTATAATTAAACAATTACTCTTAGGTTTTAATAATACCTTATTAGGTATTATTAATAAAAGTATTATAAGTGCCTTTATTATAAGCTTAGGTATAATTTTAACACCTTTTTTAATAACTTTAGCGTATAACGTTAAGTTTAATAAAGGTAATTTTAATTTTATAGTTTCGGTTTTAACTTAAATATTAACTAGTTTAAAGCTTTCCTTAAACTAAGTATACTTTAAGGCATTAAAATATTATCCAAAGATTTTAATATAATCTTTAATTACCTTTTAATAGTTAAATTAACTATCTTTTTTAAAAGACTTAATAAAATTACTTAGGGTAGCCATTAATTTAATAACCATTTCCCTTTATATTTTAATACCCCACCCTATTTTAATATATTACTTATTAATTTAATTTTACAATAAAAATTTAATATCCATTATTATAAATTCCTTTCCAATCATTAAGGCTATCTTTATAAATAGGATAACATTAAAGATAAAAAGTCTTTTACGTTATTATAGATTGGTTATAATAAGGTATTTAATAGTGTTTTTACTATATATAAAGTATTAAAAGTTATATTAAAATGTGATAAAATACGTTTAATAAAAAGGATATAAGGAAAAAATATTACTTATAAAGGCTATATTAAAAAGACTTTATTTATTTTTATTAATAAATATAAGTCATTTAATAAACTAATAAGGACGATATTAGTATATACTTATATATATATATACATATACCTTATAAGTTTATAAGAAACTTTATAAAATACTTATTAATAAGATTAGTTATAATTATCATAGGTTTAATAAACTATAAAAACTTATTATTAAGTTTTTATATTTAATAATATATATTAAACCAGCTATTATATATGTAAGATTAATTATTACTTTATAAAAATCCACCTTTTAAATAACATTATAATTTATAAGATATTATTAACCTATATTATATAAGAAAAGGTTTGGCATAATATTTTATATAATAACATTCTTATTAACACCTTTTAAAGTATTAATAATAATGATATTTATATTTTTTATAATTATATTCTTATTAAAATTATTTATTTTTAATTAAGGATAGATTATAATACCTTTAATATTATCCTTTTTAATAAACCTAACTTAATTTAAGGCTAGATATTATAGTAAATAATACGATTTAATATATTATTATTTTTGGATAGTGTAATAATAGTTAAATTATAATTGGGGGATATTATAACTACCCTTTTAAATAATATAAATGAAAGTTTTATATTAAAAACAAAGGAAAAAGGCAATAAAGATTTAATAATAATTATTAACTTATATGATAATAATTAGATAATATATATTAAAAGAAATATAAAAGTAGGATATAACATATATAATAACATTGAAAATTATAACTTTAATAATTCTTATATATAATAGAATTAATAAAAATTATAATAATATATATTAGTTAATTATTACATTATAGTATAACTTTATAATAATATTATAAGATTAGAAATTATTAATATTAATTAATTAAAATATAAGAGAAAGATTTATAATATATATACTTATATATAACTGCACAAATTTTATTAACTTATATAAAATTAATACTTAAATTAAGCCTAACTTTATATATACAATTTATATAGGTTATATAAGGAATATTATAAGGATATTTTTACTATTAGTAAGTATTTTCAAATACTAAGGCAGTAAAAACAAATATAACGATAATAGCTATGATAAGTAACGACAATAAGATTTAAAAATAAATGGTTATAAGTAATAATAAAGTAAATAACTTCTTTAAGAAAAAATAATTAATGCCATTTTTATATTTAAGTAATTGTAATAATTATAGCTAAGAAAATAAGGCATATTTCATATAAATACACCATATAAGAAAAAACTTACTAAATTATTTATACTTAAATAAAAGATGAAAAATAAAAGATATGAAAAAATAAATAATAAAGCTTTCGTAATAGTTAAAGATTAGGTAGGGAATATACTAAAATATTAAATATAAAAGGAGATTAAATATTAAAATTAATATTAAGTTTATTATTATAAGTTTACATTTATATTAGCTTAACTATAATATTTAAATTAATATATAAATTTTAAAAGATATAAAAGCCACAAAACATAATTAACAAATCTATAAATAAATAAAGTAACTTTTATATTATATAAATGTAAGAAATGCCTTAGAAAATAAGTAATAATTAATAATTTATATAATATTTTTATTAAAGAAAAACGGAATAAAATATAAGCAAGCTACTATAATAAAATAATATTCCTTAATATAAAAGAAAAGGAAGGCATTACAAGTAAAGTTATTAAATTAACTATAATATTATAAACTATATAAATAAAAAGATAAAATATATTAAATATAAGGTTATTTATGTAATAACATTAATAACTAAATTAAATATTTATAATATTATCTAATATAAATTAGGGAAGGTTTTAAATTTAATTAAAAGATATATAATAAATATTATAAGGTAATAATAAATCTTATAAAACTAAGATTTATAAGATTACCTTAAAACTTTTAATTAATTAACACATATTCTAACCATATAGCCATATATAAATACCCTATCTAATTTAAGTAATTATTATTAAAAATATAAGTATATATGTATACATTTTAATAGGTTTAATAAGATTATATTATTTTATTATATCATTACAAACTTTTCCTAAACAAGCGCTTTATTAAGCTTTTAGTAAATAAAGGATACATAAATCATTAACATTAAAACTAATAATAATAATATTAAGCTATTATAATAATAAAATTATAATAAAATACCCATAGTTATTATATTAAATATTTTTATATTATAAACTTATATATACTTACCTTTTAAATATATATACTATAAATGCCATATTATCCCTTATTCACTTATAGGGATTATTATTATATTATTTAATATTTAAGTATATAAACATAAGCTCCTTTATATAACCTATAAGATATAACAAGCTTTAATATATACAATCCCTAATAAATTATCCATACTATAATGTTATCTTTTACCTTTTAAAGCTTAACATTCCCTAATTAGCAATTATTACCTATTAATTAGCCTAATCTTAAGCTTAAAAGCTTTGTAGGTTTAAATTAAATAATTAATCTAATAGTTAATTATTAGGCGTTATATCATATAATTCTTTTATCTTAGTTTCTAACTTAAAAATTAGATTTTTTTATCCCTTTATAAAGCCTTAGCCTTTATTAAGGCTATTAATATAGTAAAAATTAGATTAATAATTTTAAATAATTAATCCTTTAAACGCTTATATAAAAGAAATCTTTCCTCTTTATTATCTTCCCTTTCTTTTCATTATTAAGGTTTTTATTCACTTTATATCCTTTTATAAATAATATTATTCCCCTTTTTCTATATAGGAAAAGCAAGTATAATATACCTCTAACCTATTATAATTATATTAAACCTATTATAATATTATTTATAACCTTTATAAGTTAATATAATACTTAAGTATTACCTTAATAGGTATTTTCCTTAATAATTCTAACGTTTATGCCTTTTTTTCATATTTATAATTAATCTTTACCATTAAAAAGCCACTTAATATCTTAGCCTTTTTCTACTACTTCGTAGCTAACTGCCAATTTATAAACCTTATAAATTCTTTAACCCCTACCGTTATAAGGCTTAATTTTAAGTTTAAAAAGCCTTTTTTAACCCTTTCTTTTATTAAGGTATTTATTCATTTATTTCTATTTATTTTATAATGCTTTAGGCATTTTAGCTTTATATCTAACAAATTTATTAGCTTATATATTATTATAAATACCTTCTAAAATATTTCTAATATATCTTTTTAAATATTTCAAATAATTATTATATTATTTACATATAGGATTATTTTAAATATTAAGAATCGTGTTATTACCTATTCTAATCCTTTAAAAACTTTTAAAGCCTTAACATTAATTATTATTTCATATAGATTTATATTTCTTTTCTTTTTTATAACTTTATTCTATCCTTTAAAAATCATATACTTATATTTTAAACCTTCTATACCTTAGAAATTATTTAAGAATATTATAATTTCTTAGGGAAATTTCTTATTAAGCTAATGATAAAAATCCTTTACCATTATATCTTCATTATTCCCTCCTATGTAATTTTTCTTTAAGCCTATTTTAAAGTAAGGGATATATAATATTTACCTTTAAATTAATAATAATAACTTTACTTTTTAAATGCCATTTAGGCTATTAATAAATTTCCTTTATATATTATTTATAATATATAAGTATAATAATACCTAGCTATTTTTAAATATTATTTTTGCCATAAAAATACTTATAGCCCTAAATAATATACCTATTAAAAAAGCTTTTTATATAAGTAAAACCCCCTTATAGCTTTAAAAATTATCCTTTATATTAAGATTATATATCCTTTTAATTATATATTTATTAATATTATATAAGTATTAGCCATTTTTTTTAATAATATTTTTTAACCTTTATACCTTACCTTATATTTATATAATAATATAAGTAATAATATTATACATATTACCTTATATAATCTATTTATTTTATTTATAAGCTATTTATAATTATTACAAGGCCTTTAATATAATTAGTTATTTTTATAGCTTTAATAACTTTTACTTTTATATATCTTTTTAATTTTAGCTTTTTATTTAAGTAGATTTTTAGCTATTATAATATTAGAAATACTTTTATAGCTTTAAATATTAGTAATAATATTAGCTTTAACCTTATATCCTTTTAAGTTTCATTTTAAAATTTTTATTTTTCCTTTATTTGTCTTATAAAGTATTATTAAGGAATAATAAGAACTAATACTAAATAAACATAGTATTATTAAAAACTCGCTTAATATAAGTATATATAAGGAGTAAAAAATCCCCTTAATATAAGGTAAAAAAATAAATATTAATAAATCACTATTATATCCCACCTAATTTAAAATAAACTCATTATATCCTTTATATATTTACTTTATATATAACATATATTAAAAAGCCTTTTTAATAAATATATTACTTTTATCTTTTATAAGGTAAAAGCTATTTTATTTTCTTCCCTATATTATAGTACTTTATTTACTACCTTTTTAATAATATTAATACTTTCTTTTAACATTTTCCCAAAAATTAATACTATTATATTATTTATATATCCCTATTTATAAATATTAATATTTATTAATTTATTAAAATATAACATATATAAATTAAATAATAATAATAATCCTTGCCAATACTATATTACCTCTTTAAATTACATAATAATATCTTTTAGGCAAATAATAACCTATTTATTTATAAAAAAATTCTTTATAAACTATAACATTTATTCTAACCACCTTTATTATACCATATAATTAAATAACCTATTTTTAAAAACTACATAAATATTCCCTATATATTTAAGATAATTAATATAGCTTTCTTTTCATTCGCCAATATAAACTTTATATTATATATTAGATTAACTATTAAATTTATAATAAATCCTTTAAAAATTGCTCCTATATATTAAAGATTAATTAAGCCATATTAAAATATTATTTATACCATTTTCTTCGCTACTATCCTTTCTAATCTTTTCCCTAGGTATAATAATAATATTATAAGTTTTTATATCTTATAAATTAAGAAATCTATTTTCCTAACCTTTAATATTATTATTACATTTACCTTTTTTTAAATATAAAAAAAAACCCTTATATTTATATACTTCCTAATAATAATATAATATAATACCTTATAAAGGCTAACCAAACTACTTAAAAGTACTTAACTATTATTATATTTATATATAAGAAAATTAATAAAACTCTTATAATATATTTTCTAACTTCTTTTTTAATAACTATAATATCCTAAAGTAAATATCCTTTTAATTTATCTAGTTCTTTTTATTATAGGTTATTTTTAAGATTAAATCAAAATAAAATCACTTCTATAAAATACCCTACCTTTTACTAATTACCCTTCCATCTTATATTATAATTAGGGTATCTTTACCTAATTAATAAGCTTATATTAGTTTTTAGCCCTTAATAAGATTTTATAATTATTAATATTATCCTTAAATTTTTCAAAATAGTTTTATTTACCATAATGAAAACATAAACCTTAAAAAAATCACTTTAAAAGAGTCGAAATTATTTCATATATATAAATTATTAAAATTAAAAAAAATAATTTATTAAAATAATATAATAATTTATTAAAATAATATAATATTTTTAAAATAAAAATAATTACTTATTAATATATTTAAAATTATTTTAAAAAGTTTTTATTTTTTTTTAGTTTTATTTTTATTTTATAAATATTAAGTAATTATTTAAAATATAAGGTTATTTTTAATAAGATATTTTTAAATATTTAATATTTTTATAAAAATAAATTTAAAAATTACTTAATTATTAAGAATTTAATATATATTAAATAAAGCTTTATATAATACTTTTAATATTAATAATTCCTTATTTTACTTTTATTAAATTTAATATAAATAATATAAATTAAATTA
>KZ111341.1:0-11904 GCA_002120335.1 Hypoxylon sp. EC38
TTAATATTAAAGCTTAAAAATATAATAATTATATATTTAAAATTATTTTATACTTTAATAAATATATATTATAAAATAAATAATAAACTTTACTTAAGTATTTAATAAAATATATTAAAAACTTAATTTAAAACTTTTTTTAATTAATATAATATTTTAATTTTTTTATAATTTATTAATTTATTTTTTTATTTTAATTTATTATTATTTTTATTTTTATTTTTATTATTATTATTATTATTATTATTATTATTATTATTATTATTATACCATATACCTATATATATATAAGATTATTTTATAGTAATTATTTACCCTATAAGAGGTATATGATGTTGCTATTTGGTAAATCTTTAGGTAAGAATTATTATTTTATTAAAGAAAAACTAAATTGCTTTATTATCTCTTTACTTATATTATGTGATTATATTATTTACTATCCTTCTATTTTAGGATCTTATCTTCTTAATAGGAATAGGAAAAAGAAAAAAAGAAAATAAAGCTATTATTATTAGTATAAATTTTAAGCCTTTATATACTTTTAAGGTATTAAAGATTTATGGTTATATTATACCGAAAGGCTTTTAATATATTGCCGTATTAGTTATTATTTATTTAAATAATATTATCTATTATTTAAGATTATATTTATTAATAATTTAATAGAAAAAAAGTAAATATTATAATTTAAAAAAATAATTAATGTATAAATAGAATTAAAAATGTTATTTTCCTAGATACCTAATTACTTATTAATATTACTATCCTTAAAATCTTAAAATATGAAAACTTATATATTATTATATTCTATTAACTTTTAATAGGATTTATTTATTTCTTATAATAATTTCTAATATTTAAATTATTCTTTAAAGTTGATTTATTCTTTTTTATTTTATTACCTTCTATTTTATTATTCTTTAAATAAGATATACTATTTAAAAATAATATTAATTACCTTAGACATTTTTAATAAGGTAATAATATGCCTTAGGCCACTTCTTCCAAATCTAATATACCCCCTAAATATAAATCATATTTTAATAATAAACTTCCTTCCTCTAATATATTATAATCTATATTCATTATTCCTTTTAGCTTTTTATTTATAAGCGATAAAATATCTTTTAAAATAGTTATAATATATTTCATATATAATTCTTATTTTATTACTTATAAAAACATATTTAAAATATATTTATATAATATTATATATTATTCTTACTTTAATAATATAAAAATATTAATAAGGTAAATAATAAAATATTTGCCATATTCTTCATTATAATTTTGCTAGGAGATATAAAACCACACCTTAATATCATTTAATATAATGCTAAAAATAATAATAATAGAAAACATAGGATAATCTCTTATTTTTAAAAGTTAACTAATTCTTTAAGTAATATTAAAATAAGTGATATATTTTATAATAATTTAATTTTAAGCAATTATAAAAAGTTAGGAAATATTAATATTAGAACTTTTATATTTAATTATAAGAAATAGAAAATTAAATATAATATAAACTTTAGTTAATTTATTTATAATTTTAAAATATTAAAGCTTTTTAAACTAAATAAGTAAATTATTTTAAAATATATTAAATTTTAAATAAGGAAGTTTCACTTTTACTAATAATTTTAAAGGAATAATCTTATAATAAATAAATTTATTATTATATTTCTAAAAATAAAAATTAATAAGTAAATTTATATTATAAAATAGGTAAAAATTAAGGATTTTCTTTACTTTTATCTTTATAAATATAATGTTAGGCTAAAATTTATCTAATATCTTTAATAGGTTTAATATTATTATAAGATTCTTCTTTAACTTAGATAATTATTTAATATACTTTTCTTATCTTAGTTTTATTACCTTTTAATCTTAATCTTTTATATTATTTTTCTTACCCTTTATACTAAATAATAATAATTATATAAATTTAAATTAATTTATTTTTAATTAAAGATAGTTATTCTTTTATTTAATTATAATAATAACATTAGTAATATTGGCTGGGGTATTATAAAATTGGTTATTAAAAAATATATTATTAGGTATAAGATAATAAATATAAAACTTTGGATTAAAAATTAGATTTATATATTTCTTAACTTTAATTTATATTATAATAATTTTGTTAGATTTTTAAAACTTAATATTATCTATTTTATAAACTAAGGGTATTAATATTTTATAGATGGAATTTATAGGTAATATTTTAAAAGCTTTATAATTATTTAAGGCCTTTTTAAGCCTTTTTAATTATAATGATTTAAGACTTGTTAATAAATCATAACTCCTAAGGATAGGATAATTAATATTAAAGTCTTTAATAAAGGTTAATTAATTATTTAATATCTTTTGTTTTAAGTTAAAATGAATAAACTATATAGAAATAGTATAAAGGGTAGATTTAAAAAGGACATTATTAGAAATATAATCTTATAAGGTTAAAGGAAAAAGGTAGTTAAAAGAGATTAGAATTAGCTATTATTAATTAACCTATATAAGAATATATTAATTTATAATAATTTACTTAAAGTAATTAAATTATTTATATTTTAACCAATTATTTTATTCCTAATAATTTAAGTATAATATTATTATAATTAAGGCTAAAGTTTTTAATAATAAGCTATACCAATTTAGATTTGATTAACCTAAATCTCTTTATGTAAGGTAATTTAATTTTATTAAGTAGATTAAGTTATTCCTTTTAAGAGAGATATTTTTTAAGTAATAAGGCTTAGCTTTAAGGATATGTTATAGAAATAAGAAGAGATATTTTATAATTATTATTAGATTAAAATATATATTTATATTTATATAAGGATATATATTAAAAAAAGTAATATTTTTAGGTTAAGATTTAAAGAAAGGAATATAAGGAGGGTAAATATCTTTTTTCCTAATAACTAAAGCTATTATAATAATTTTTAGATAATTTAAAAGATTAGGAATAAGATAATTACTTATTAAATATATATAATATATTATAAATATTATAATAAGGTATTATTAATAATATTATAAATATTATTATTATTAAGGAAATATAGAATATTTTAAAAGCTTAATTAAAAGGTATACCCAAGTTAATTAGAAAGTTATAATTTAGGGAAAGTAAAATAAAATAATTAATTAAAAATATAATAATATAAAGGAAAAGATAAAAGGTATAATAATCTTATTATTAAGGATAATAGGCTTTATTAATATGTTTAAAATAATTATGAAATATGGCTATTTAATTGGTAATTTTATAAGTTATATAGAAATAACTAAAAAAATATAATAAATTTTAGCTTATTAATTATTAATATATATAATATATATATATTTTATAAATAATTTAATTATATTTAAAATATATTTTATATATAATATTATAATTTATATATATATTAAGTGAATATTATGTTATATTATTAATTTTTAAAGTTTTAATAGGTTGGTGGTTTAGTATTAAATGGCTAATTATCTTTTCTAAATGTTTAAACGAATAATAATATCTTGGTATATAGGCTATTAATTACCTTTTATTAAGAATATTTTTTGTATAGTATTTTCTTAATTTTAAATAAAATTTAAGTAGTAAATAGGTAAGATTTATATTATATATAGGATTTAGCTTCTTATTAATTATGTTATTAAAGTTAGTTATTATAGGTAGGTATTTTATTATCTTTTTTATAATTATTTTAAGTATGAATTATAATTTATTCCTATTTAATTAAATAATAACTAAATAAGAACATTATAGTTAAAGCTTTATAAATCTTTTTAGCTTTTTAAAAACATTATATATTATATTTATAAATATTTTAATAATTATATTAATTGTTTTTTTAATAATATTATATACCAATATTATTATTATATAATCTCTAATTTTATTATTAATATATCCTTACCCATTATAAATTATTATATTATATAATAAGTTTATTATAATCTTATAGATTTAATAGGTAATATAAAGGTTAAAGTTAAATGGTTCCTTCATTTATTAATTTTAAATAAATTTAACGCCTTAAAATAGTCTTTGCTTTTTAATATCTCTAATTTGGCTATAATCTTGTAATCTTAGCTTAAGTAGCCTTTTAAAATGTAAACTTTACTTACAAATATTAAAAAGGAGGTTTTTATTTTGGATGATTTTTTATACTTTTAATATTATTATATAATTTGTTAGATAGTTTTGGAATATATAGCTATATATGAAAATTACTTTTTTTTATTTATTAAGTTCATAATTTAGTAGCTTATGAATAATATAAATATTGGTAAATAACCTTTAATTAAATTCTTTTTAATAATTTAAATATTAGGGATGATTTATTCCTATTATTAAGTATAAAGGGTATTTATCTTTTTTATTTTATATATAATTTTATTAAATATAAAAAGAATATTATATTTATTATAAATGGCCTTTATAACTATAAGGTATTTTTAAACTAAAGTTATATAACCTAAAGCTATTTTAATTATAGGCTTAATAATAAATGTTATTATAGTATTTAGCTTAAGCCTTATAATTACTTATTTTAATTTACTAACCTTTTATTATATAAAGTTAATATTGGATTTACTTTAATATTATTGTTAATATAAGTTATAAATTAATATATGATATATTTTTAATAATAAAATTAATTTAAATAATATTCTTTATTCTAAATATCCATTTATTTTTAATAAACCTATAATAATACCATAATATGATTCTTTATAAATAATATAATTATAATAATTAGACTTTTTATTCTATATATAAAATTAATAAGTTAGTTTAATAATATTTTCTATAGCTTTAAATCCTTTATATATATTTTATATATTAATAAGTTTTCTGGTTAATAGTTTTTAATAAATCTATATATTAAATAATATGATGATTATATAATAAAAGTATCTATTTAAAGTTTTATTAAACCACTTAATTAATTTAGCTACTAGTATATTATCTATAAAATTTAATAATATATAAGATATATTTATAACTTATATTCTAATTACTTTAATAATTTTTTTATTATTATAACTTAGGTAAGTTACTACTATATTATTAAAGGTATTTAGTATTTGGTAATTATTTTCTAAATATATATATATATCTTTTCCCATTTAGATTAATGGTTTTATATTAATATAAATATTTATTATATTTTCTTAAATTATATATTATTAGAAGGTGTTAGCTTATTATTTTAATAAAGTCTTTTTAAAATATAATAATAATTATTTAAATATATATAGGTAGTTTAGGAAGGGGTAGTGATATAAGGGAATATATAAAATTATTTCTTATTATTTAATTTAAAATATAAATCATATATTATATATATATAATTATTATATATGCTTATATATAAGTAAGGTATATATAGAAGGTATCTTTATATCTTATATATTAAGCTTAAAAAAAATTTAATAATAAAAGGTTAAATATTTATATTATATTTTGGCTTATTAATGATAAGATATATAAGAAGGCTGAATATTTATGTATGGTATATATTAATTTCTTACTTAGTAAATTATTCAAAATTAATTAGCCCTAATTGGAAGATATAAAATAGTATTTATTTATTTTCTTTCTTTTTTTCTTTTCCTTTATTTTATTCTTTATAATAGTAATTTAAAGTTTTATAAAGGGGGGTTATTTTAGGTAAAAAGGAATATAAATATATTTTGTAATTTCTTAATTAATATTTACTTATATATATAAAATATATTAATGATTAATTATATTTTTAATAATAAAGTATTATTTATTAAGTAAATATTATTATTTATTATATATATCATATATAAGCAATAATCTTAATGGCTTTATATATAATGTTTATTATTTAATATTTTATTATCTAAATTAAATTTCTTCTAACTTTAACTTGTGTAAAATCTATTATTATATTAAAAAATTGTTTATAAATTTAAGTGATATGGTTAATATTATAAATATATTTACTTAAAAAAAATAATCATTAACCTTAAGTTAGCTCTTTAAAAATATATAAAAGAATAAAGCCTTAGTCTTTATAAAATTAAGAAAGTTGGAAGTATTTTATTAAAAAATATGGTATTTAAGGTATTAAAATATATATTAACTTATATTATAATATATATGAGCTATAAGAAAAGTTTTTTATATATATATTCTTATTAAAATATCTTATAATATATTTAAAAATAATCCTTTAATTACTTATTTTAATATATTTAATAATGGCTAAATTAATATGAAATAATAAGATATAATTATTTAGTAAGCTTTTAAAAATTATTATTATTAGGAAATAGTTTATTAATAATTTAATAGTTAATAATGTAACTTATATTTATATATATATATAAGTATAAACTATAGTTTATAAGTATATTTCTAATAGATTTAATTTTCTAATATATTATATATAAGATTTATAATTTATACTTATTTTAATAATTATATATATTATTTCATTTTAATTTTTAGATATAAGTTAAATCTTATAAAAAGCTTTATATTTAACTTTATAAAATATTTTTAACTTTTAATATAAAGCTTAGTTATATAGCTATATTATAATATAATATATAATAAAATATAATTAAATAGTAATTATAAGGAAGTAATTATTTAAATGTAAATATATAAAGTATAGGTATTTTAGGTAGGTAATTATAACTTATATTTAATAAATTAATTATAGTATAATTAAAATATATTAAGATAAGTTTATAGGTTAATAAATATATAATATAAAGTTATAAATAGATTAGTAAATATTTTATATATTTAATTATAAATAATTTGGTTTATTAAATAACTTATTTATTATTATTTAATAAAGCTTTCTTATCTTTATTAATAGAATATATATCTTTTCTTATATAGGCTTTACTTTATAATAAATAGATATTTAGAAATATTTTAGATATTAAGCTTTTAGAAATATATTTACTTATTTATATCTTTATTTACTTATATGAGTTTTAATTTATAATATATTAAGATTTAATATAGGTTATATAGCAAATATAAAAAATATATTAAATAATTTATTTCTTTTTATAATTAAAGATTAACCATTTTTAAATATTAGATTATTCTTATAATATTATTATAATTAATCTAATAATTATTTATTAAAATTTCCTCCTTAATAAAAATATATTATCTTTATATAATTATTTATTATTATTAATATGAAGTTTATTACTTAATAAAAAATATATAAGATATTTTAATCTTTTATAATTTTATAAGTTTAATATTAGGTCTTAAATATAAATAATTATTTACTATATATTAGATTATGGCTATTAAATAAATATTAAATATTTAAGCCTAAAGTCCTTATTTATATTATAATATTATATTTTTAACTTAACCATTTGTAATTAATTTATTATATTAAAATATTTATTCTTTTCTAATATTTTTAATATTATTAGTTCAAATTATTTAATTATTAATTACCTCTTTTTAAAACTTTAGGATATATAATTAATAATTATTAAAAAAAATAGCTTATAGGTATATAAAGTTAAATTTAATTATTTATCCTTATAAAAATATTAGTATAGCTATTACTTTTTTCTCTTATAAAGTTTAGTGATATAGTGTTAATAATATATAACCTTATATGTTAGGAAAAGGTAAATATTATAAATATATAGTTTATAAAGATTTGGATAATAAATGACTTTATGTTATTAATATTTTTATAAATAATTATACTTATATTACCTTTATTATAGCTTATATTTATTTTTTCTTATTAATTTTTATATATATAAAAAACCTTATATATATTTAAAACCTTTTTATTAAATAATATATGAATAAGGATATTATTATAAATATGGATAATATTTTATAAAAGTTAGGATATATAATTCTTATTATAATAATTAATATTAATAATAATAAATCTAATAAGATTAGTAAATAGATTTAAATATATATATTAGAGGTAATTATAAATTTAAATAAATATTAATAATTTAAGTTTAAAGAATTTATTATAATATAAAGGCCTAATTATAAGGTAATATATAATAATAATATTTCTTTTCTTATTTATAGCCTTAATAATTTCTTAAATATTAATAAGATTAAATTTATCTTTTATAATTATATGGGAGAGGTGTTAAAAATCAAAAGGTTTAAATCTATTATTAATTAGTGATAAATAAAATAATTTAATATTAATATAGTATTAAAATATTATTAATTAATTTTTTATATTAGATTTTTTATAAAATATTTATTTTTTAATTATTAAGTCTTATTTATATAAGTGTTAATTTTCCCTATTATAATTAGTAATAAGCTCTTGCTTTAATACTATATATTTATATTCTAATTAATATTAGTTAAACTACCTCCTTATATTTTTAATATTATGCTTTAATTAGTGAAATAGGTAAGATTAATACCTTATATATTTAATTTTATTATAATCTTTATATAATAAGAAGATATTTTTATATATGATACTTATCCTTATTATAAGGTATTTAAATATATTAAAAAATATTATTTATTTAAATATATTTATAAATCTTACTTATTTCTTTAATTAAAGTATAGTATTAAAAACATGGGGAGGTGGCTTAATTAATCTTAATACCTTTAATTAGTTATTATTATTATTATTAAAAGACTTATACTTAAATGATATAAAGGAGTTAGAAAAATTTATACCCCTTTAAATCTTAATTAAGGCTTTTTATTTAAATTTAATCCAAATTTAGCTTTATTTTAAAAATATTAAAAATATTTAAATTAACTTTTATAAGGCCTATGGGTATATATTATTACTTAATATTATCTTTATTATTTATTTATTATTTTATCTTAATTCTTATTTAACCTTTTTGTATATATTTAAATAAAAGATATGGTAAAAATAATAAACATATTTAAATATATGAGATATAATAGATTAAGCAATATAATAAAATATTTTTTAGATATTTAAATAAGATATAAGTAATAATATTAATTTAATATATTAATTAAAATTATTTACTTAAATACTTAATTAATTATATATATCCCTAAGTATAAATATGAAATATATTATAAGTATATAAATAATATAAATAAGATATAAGGTTTAAGAAAGGCTTTTATAAGAAAGTAATATTCTTTAATATAAGATTATTTATATTTTACTTTAAGTGAAATAATGATAAGCTTATTTATTAATTAATTATAATTAGTTAATAAGTATAATAAATATTATTATAATTACTTTTTACAAATAAGCTATAAATTAAAGGGTTTAAATAAATAATATAAGATTATTATAATAAAAATATATATTTATAATATAATTTGAAAATAAAATTAATAAATCTTTTAAATTATGTTCTAAGCTATTATAAGATATATCCACATAATAAGATTATATATGCCATTTTAAAATAAGTAGGCTATCTTAAAATTATAGATAATAATATATTTTAGGTAAGGTATATTTAAAAAGGATAATCTTTGTAGGTATATTTCTTTATATAATAGGTATATAGGAAATATATTAATAAATTAAATATTTAAAATTAAATTAAAGATTTATGGAGGAATATTTGTTATATATAAATTGGATATATATATAAAGGTATAAAGTAAATAAATAAGATAAAGATAAGTGGTTTAGCTTTTATCTTTATTCAAAATAATTTATAAATAATTTTTCTATTATTTAAATAATAAGATTATTATCACTATTATTATTATATTTATTTTTATATTATCCACTATTCTTTATAGAAGTAAAATTATTATATAGTAAATAAGCTTAAAACCTTATTATATATATTAAATATTAATGTCTATTTAATTTTATTTTAATTTAATAATGATATTTTATCCTTTTTTCTTTAAATGAATGTAACTTTTTTAGCTTAAGAATATTATCTTTATATTATTACTAAAAGTTATGATATGAAGAGTAATTAAAAGAGGAATTATATATATATATGCTTAATCTTTTATTACTAAATCTTATTAATATAAAACTATTATATTAAAATATATTATTGTTATCTTAAGTAAGTATAAAGTATATCCTAATGGGTTATATAGTATTTAAGTAGGTTATTTCTTTAAGATTTAAATAGGGATATATAAATTAATAAATCTATTATATTTGATGGTATATTTTAAAAATAATATGGAATATATTATATTTTAATTATAATATAAAAGATTTAATTAAATAATTATATATTTTTGCTTTGAATGTAACTTACCTAATATAATTACTTTTACTTTATATTTAGGTAAAAATTAGTAATTAAGTTATAATATGAATTAATTCTAGGATATATATCTTTTTATATCATAAAAAAAGAAAAGTAAATGTAAAAATAATTAATAAAATAATGTATATATAACCATCTTTAAGCTATAATAATATAATATTATTATATTGTTATTTTTTTATACTTTAGATTAATATTAATTTTTAAATGGAATAATATAAAATTAATTATATTAAGGTTAAGGTATAATAATTTTAAGTTTAATAGGAATTAAATATTATAGAAGAATAATAATATCTTTATATATAATGGTATTATATTTTTTAAATAAGGTATTAGGGGCTTTATTTTAAAAGAAAATATTAATTATTAAAGGTGTTATAAAATTTTAAATATTAAACTACTTATTTATATTAGTAAATATTAACCAGGTAAAACTTATGCCTATCTTATAAATCCTAATTAAGGCGTTTTTATTATTAACTAATATAAGACTAAAGATATTAAACTACTTTAAAAATATAATAATATAATTAAAGGCATAATAATATTACCTATATATTTTACTTTATCATTTCTAAGCCATAATAACTAATATAAGACATTTTTAAAATATTTATTTATTTTTATCACACCTTTTTATAGTATTTATAAAATTAAAATATTTATCTTAAAGCTATTAGGTATAAGGGATAAGATAAGGATGGTTTATTTGTGATATGTTTGTTAATATTATTAATATATAAATAATAAAAGATTAAAAAGGTTATAAAATTACTTATATAATAGCATAGATTAAAGTTAATATTATAAATATTATATATAATAAAATTTATAATAGTTAAGTGATTTTGGTTAATAGCTAAAATAGCTTATAATAATTAATTTATATATAATGTATAATATTACATATAATCCATTTAATATTTTAAGATAACTTTAAAAGCTAAAGGTAATATATTATTATTTATTTATAGTATATATAATATAGGATATTACGAGTAATATAATGGTTATTTAGCTTTATAATATTTATAATAGCATAGGGATTAAAAAGAATTATTTATGAAAGGGTTAAGGTAGAAAAGGGATTAATATTATAAGATATTATATTAATATATATAAAGGTAATTAAGTGGATTTAGTAAGTGTTAGAATAAAAAGGGAGGAATTAGTAAAGGAAAAGGAGGAAAAGGTATAATCTTAAATAAGATATTTATAAATAAAGATTTAATATATAATAACAATTTTATATAGCTTTTCTAATGTACCTTTTCCTTTATAATAATTAACAATATTATTAATATAATAAAACAGCTAGTTACTTAATATTTAACCTATTATAATATTAAAAAATAATATTATAACTTATTTTTATTATATGTTAAATATATATAAAAAATATATATATTAAAAGTTTAATTTATAAAAGCTTTTAAATATAAATTAAATATAAAATAAATATATAAAATATATAATAAAATTACATTAAATATAATATAATATAATAATAATTTATAAACATTAATTATTTTATTTTATATATATTTAAAATTACCTTTTAATAACGTTATATTTATTTAATATTAAATTTTATTAATAATTAATAATTTAAATTACTTTATAAAT
>KZ111342.1:0-11865 GCA_002120335.1 Hypoxylon sp. EC38
TAATTTAAATTATTAATTATTAATAAAATTTAATATTAAATAAATATAACGTTATTAAAAGATAATTTTAAATATATATAAAATAAAATAATTAATATTTATAAATTATTATTATATTATATTATATTTAATATAATTTTATTATATATTTTATATATTTATTTTATATTTAATTTATATTTAAAAGTTTTTATAAATTAAACTTTTAATATATATACTTTTTATATATATTTAATATATAATAAAAATAAGTTATAATATTATTTTTTAATATTATAATAGGTTAAGTATTAAGTAATTAGCTATTTTATTACATTAATAATATTATTAATTATTATAGGGGAAAAGGTATATTAAAAAAGTTATATAAGATTATTATTATATATTAAATCTTTATTTATAAATATCTTATTTAAAATTATATCTTTTTTCCCTTTTCCCTTATTAGTTTTTCCCTTTTTATCCTAATATTTATTAAATTTATTTAGTTATTTTTATATATATTAATATAATATCTTATAATATTAATTTCTTTTTTATCCTAATCCCTTTATAAATAATTCTTTTTAGCCTCTATATTATTATAAATATTATAGAGCTAAATAATTATTATATTATTTACAATATCTCATATTATATATATTATAAATAAATAGTAGTACATTACCTTTAGCCTTTAAAGTTATTTTAAGATATTAAATAGATTATATATAGCGTTATATATTATATATAAATTAATTATTATAAGCTATTTTAGTTATTAATTAAAATCACTTAGTTATTATAAATTTTATTATATATGATATTTATAATATTAACTTTAACCTATATTATTATATAAATAACTTTATAACCTTCCTAATTTTTTATTACTTATATATTAACAATATTAATAAACATATTATAAATAAATTATCCTTATCTTATCCCTTATATTTAATAGCTTTAAGATAAATATCTTAATTTTATAAATATTATAAAAAGATATAATAAAAATAAGTAAATATTTTAAAAGTATTTTATATTAGCTATTATAGCCTAGAAATAATAGAATAAAGTATATAGGTAATATTGTTATACCTTTAATTACATTATTATATCTCCAAAGTAATTTAATATCTTTAGTTTTATATTAGTTGGTAATAAAGATGCTTTGGTTAAAATTTATAGGATAGACATAAGTTCTATTTAATTAATATTCATTAATATAAATAAGTAGTTTAATATTTAAGATTTTATAATATTTTTAATAATTAATATCTTCTTTTAAAATAAAACCCTTAATGCCTTATTTAAAAGATATAATATCATTATATATAAAAATATTATTATTCCTTTATAATATTTAATTCTTATTAAACTTAAGGTTATTATATCTTAACCTTAATATAATTAACTTTATATTATTCCATTTAAAGATTAATATTAACTTAAAGTATAAAGAAATAATAATATAATAATATTATATTATTATAGCTTAGAAGTAATTATATATACATTATTTTATTAATTATTTTTACATTTACTTTTCTTCTTTTATAACATAAAAAGATATATATCTTAAAGTTAATTCATATTATAACTTAATCACTAATTTCTACTTAAATATAAAATAAAAATAATTATATTAAATAAGTTATATTTAGAGTAAAAATATATAATTATTTAATCAAATCTTTTATATTATAATTAAAATATAATACATTCTATACTATTCTTAAAATATATTATTAAATATAATAAACTTATTAATTCACATATCTTTATTTAAATTTTAAAGAAATGATTTACTTAAATACCATATAATTCATTAAGATATACTTTATACTCACTTAAAATAATAACAATATATTTTAATATAATAACTTTATATTAATAAAATTTAATAACAAAAGATTAAGTATATATATATATAATTCCTCCCTTAATTACTCTTTATATTATAACTTTTAATAATAATATAAAGGTAATATTTTTAAGTTAAAAAAGTTACATTTATTTAGAAAAAAAGGGATAAAATATCATTATTAGATTAAGGTAAAATTAAATAGGTATTAATACTTAGTACACATAATAAGGTTTTAAGCTTATTTATTATATAACAGCTTTACTTTTATAAAAAATAGTAAATAATACAAAAGTAAATATAATAATAATAGTAATAATAATCTTATTATTTAAATAATAGAAAAATTACTTATAAATTATTTTAAATAAAAATAAAAGCTAAACCACCTATTTTTGCCTTACTTATCCACTTTATACCTTCATATATATATCTAACTTATATATAATAAATATTCCTTTATAAATCCCTAATCTAACTTTAAGCACCTAATTTATTAATATATCTCCTATATACCTATTATATAAAAAAATATACCTATAAAAATCATCCCCCTTAAATATACCTTATCTAAAATATATTATTATCTATAATTTTAAAATAACCTACCTATTTTAAAATGATATATATAACCTTATCATATAAATATATCTTATAATAATTTAAAGTATAACTTAAAAGATTTATTAATTTCATTTTTAAGTTATATTACAAATATATACTTTTACTATAATAATCTCATACCATTTATTTAAATCTTTTAATTTATAACTTACTTATAGGAAATAATTATAATAATATTTATTATATTTATTAATTAATTATAACTAATTAATAAATAAGCCTATTATTATTTTACTTAAAATAAAATATAAATAATCTTATATTAAAAAATATTATTTCCTTATAAAAGCCTTTCCTAAACCTTATATCTTATCTATATTATTTACATACCTATAACATATTTTATATTTACACTTAAGGATATATATAATTAACTAAACATTTAAATAAATAATTTTAATTAATATATTAAACCAATATTATCATTTATATCTTACTTAAATACTTAAAAAATACTTTATTATATTACCTAATTTATTATACCTTATATATTTAAATATATCTATTATTTTTATCATACCTTTTATTTAAATATATATAAAAAAGTTAAATAAAGATTAGGATAAGGTGATAAATAAATAATAAAGATAATATTAAGTAATAATATATGCTTATAAGCCTTATAAAAACTAATTTAAATATTTTTAATATCTTTAAAATAAAGCTAAATTTAAATTAAACTTAAATAAAAAGCCTTAATTAAGATTTAAAAGGATATAAATTTTTCTAGCTTTTTTATATTACCTAAGTATAAGTTTTTTAATAATAATAATAATAATTAACTAGAAGTATTAAGATTAACTAAGCCACCTTTTTATACCTTTAACACTATGCTTTAATTAAGGAAACAAATAAAATTCGCAAATACATTTAAATAAGTAATACTTCTTAATATATTTAAATACCTTATAATAAGGATAAGCGCCATATATAAAAATATCTTTTTATTATATAGAAATTATAATAAAATTAGGTATATAAGGTATTAATCTTACTTATTTTACTAATTAAAGCATAATACTAAAGGCATAAAAAAATGGCTTAATTAATACTAATTAGAATATAAACATATAGTATTAAAATAGGAGCTTATTATTAATTATAATAGGGAAAATTAATACTTATATAAATAAAACCTAATAATTAAAAAATAAATATTTTATAAAAAATCTAATATAAAAAATTAATTAATAATATCTTAATATTATATTAATATTAAATTATTTTATTTATCATTAATTAATAATAAATTTAAATCCTTTAATCTTTAATACCTCTCTTACATAACCATAAAAGATAAATTTAACCTCATTAATATTTAAAAAGTTACCAAGGCTATAAATAAAAAGAAAAATATTATTATTATATACTACCTTATAATTAAGCCTTTATACCATAATAAATTTTTTAAACTTAAATTATTAATATTTATTCAAATCCATAACTACCTCTAATATATATACCTAAATTTATTTACCGATTTTATTAGATTTACCATTATTAATATTGGCTATTATAATAGGAATTATATATCTTAACCTTTATAAAGTATTATCCATATTTATAATAATATCTTTATCCATATATTATTTAATAAAAAAGTTTTAAATATATATAAGATTTTCTATATATATAAAAATTAATAAGAAAAGATAAACATAAGTTATAATAAAAATAATATAAATATAATTATCTATAAAAATATTAATAATATAAAGTTATTTATTATCCAAATCTTTATAAACTATATATTCGTAATATTTACCCTTTCCTAATATATAAAATTATACATCATTAACATTATATTACTAGATTTTATAAAAGAAGGAAATAATAGCTATACCAATATTTTCATAAAAATAAATAATTAAATCTAATTTTATATACCCATAAATTATTTTCTTTAATAACTATTAATTATATATCCTAAAGTTTTAAAAAAAGGTAATTAATAATTAAATAATCTAAATTAATAATATTAAAAATATTAGAAAAGAATAAATATTCTAACATAATAAATTAGTTATAAATGATTAAGTTAAAAATATAATATTATAATATAAATAAGGATTTTAAGCTTAAATATTTAATATTTATTTAATAGCTATAATTTAATATATAATAAATAATTATTCATATTTAAAACTTAATATTAAGCTTATAAAATCATAAAAGATTAAAATATCCTATATATTCCTCACTAAATAATAAACTTTATATTAATAATAATAAATAATTACATAAAGATAATATATTTTTATTAAGAAGGAAATTTTAATAAATAATTATTAAATTAATTATAATAATACTATAAGAATAATCTAATATTTAAGAATAATTAATCTTTAATTATAAAAAAAAATAAATTATCTAATATATTTTTTATATTTACCATATAACCTATATTAAATCTTAATATATTATAAATTAAAACTCACATAAGTAAATAAAGGTATAAATAAGTAAATATATTTCCAAAAGTTTAATATCTAAAATATTTTTAAATATTTATTTACTATGAAATAAAGCTTATATAAGAAGAAATATATATTTTATTAATAAGGATAAAAAAGCTTTATTAAATAATAATAAGTAAGTTATTTAATAAATTAAATTATTTATAATTAGGTATATAAAATACCTATTAATTTACTTATAACTTTATATTATATATCTATTAACCTATAAACTTATTTTAATATATTTTAATTATATTATAATTAATTTATTAAATATAAGTTATAATTACTTACTTAAAATATTTATACTTTATATATCCATATTTAAATAATTACCTTTTTATAACTATTATTTAATTATATCTTATTATATATTATATTATAATATAACTATATAATTAAATTTTATATTAAAAGTTAAAAATATTTTATAAAATTAAATATAAAGTTTTTTATAAGATTTAACTTATATTTAAAAATTAAAATGAAATAATATATATAATTATTAAAATAAATATAAATTATAAATCTTATATATAATATATTAAAAAATTAAATTTATTAAAAATATATTTATAAATTATAATTTATACTTATATACATATATAAATATAAATTATATTACTAATTATTAAATTATTAATAAGCTATTTCCTAATAATAATAATTTTTAAAAACTTATTAAACAATTATATCTTATTATTTTATATTAGCTTAGCTATCATTAAATATATTAAAATAAGTAATTAAGAAATTACTTTTAAATATATTATAAAATATTTTAATAAGAATATATATATAAAAAACTTCTTCTATAACTTATATATATTATAATATAAGTTAATATATATTTTAATACCTTAAATATTATATTTTTTAATAAAATACTTCTAACTTTTTTAATTTTATAAAGGCTAAGGCTTTATCCTTTTATATATTTTTAAAGAATTAATTTAAGATTAATAATCATTTTCCTTAAGTAAATATATTTATAATATTAATTATACTATTTAAATTTATAAATAACTTTTTAATATAATAGTAGATTTTACACAAATTAAAGTTAAAAGAAATTTAGTTTAAGTAATAAAATATTAAATAATAAATATTATATATAAAATTATTAAAATTATTATTTATATATAATATATATAATAAATAATAATATTTATTTAATAAATAATATTTTATTATTAAAGATATAATTAATTACTAATATATTTCATATATATAAGTAGATATTAATTAAGAAATTATAAGGTATATTTATATTTTTTTTCATTTAAAATAATCCTCTTTTATAAGGCTTTAAGTTATTATTATAAAGAATAAAATAAAGGGAAGGAAGAAAAAAGGGGGAGTAAATAAATACTATTTTATATTTTCTAATTAAGGCTAATTAGTTTTGAATAATTTATTAAGTAAGAAATTAATATATATTATATATAAATATTTAGCCTTTTTATATATCCTATTATTAATAAATTAAAATATAATATAAATATTTAACCTTTTATTATTAAGCTTTTTTTAAGCCTAATATATAAGATATAAAGGTATTTTTTATATATATCTTACCTATATATAAACATATATAATAATTATATATATATAATATATGATTTATATTTTAAATTAAATAATAAGAAATAATTTTATATATTCCCTTATATTATTACCCCTTCCTAAACTATTTATATATATTTAAATAATTATTATTATATTTTAAAAAAATTTTATTAAGATAATGAATTAATACCTTTTAATAATATATAACTTAAAAAAGTGTAATAAATATTTATATTAATATAAGATTATTAATTTAAATAGGGAAAGATATATATGTATACTTAAAAGATAATTATTAAATATTAAATATCTCTGGTGGTATAGTAATAACTTACTTAAGTTATAATAATAAAAAAATTGTTAAAGTAATTAAAATATAAGCTATGAATATATCTTATATATTATTAAGTTTTATAAATAATATATTAATAGCTAAATTAATTAAATAATTTAATAAGATTTTAAATAGATATTTTCATTATATAATTATTATATTATCTAATATATGGATTTATTAAAGATTATTAATTAAAAAACTTATTAATATATAAAATATATATAAAGGATTTAAAGCTATAAAAGATATTATTAAGCTAACTTATTAATTTTATATATAAAATAAAGAGCCTAATTATTATAATTATATTATTTATAAAGAATTATATTATAATATTATTATAAGTTTATTAAAAATAAATGGATATTTAAAATAAAGAATATTATTTAAGCTAATTTTATTACTAAGAATATATTATATACTAACCTATAACTTATATTAATAATAATATTAAAATAAATCTAATATTAACTTTATATAATAAAAGGCTAATAAATTAGAATAAGTAATTATAAAACTTAAGCTAAATATTATAATGATATTTATTATTAAGCCTATAATTAAAATAATTTTAAGTTATATAGCTTTAATTTAAGGATATCTTATAATTATAAAGGCTATTTATAATAAGTATAATGTTTTTCTTATATTTAATAAAATCATATATAGAATAAGAAAAATAAATACCCTTTATACTTAATAATAAGAATAAATCGCCCTTAATATTTAAATCATTAAGAAAGGTTTAGCTAAAAGCTATTTATTAATATTTATATTATTTATAAGCTATTAAATTATAAATTTAATAAATAAAAAAGGAATAACTTTTATATATAACCATATATTTCAAAACTATCTAATAAATTATATAATAATATTAAAAATATAAGAGATTATTTAAGATAAAAACCTCCTTTCTAATATTTATAGGTAAGGTTTATATCTTAAAAGGCTATTTAAGTTAAGGTTATAAAACTATAACCAAATTAAAGATATTAGAAGATAAGGATTATTTTAAGGTATTAAATTTATTTAAGATTAATAAATAAAGGAATTATTTAACTTTAGCTTTTACATTACCTATTAAATTTGTAAGATTATAATAAACCTATTATATAATATAATAATCTATAATAAATAAGGATATACTAATAATAAAATTAAAGATTATATAATAATAATACTAATATATAATATTACTAAAAAAATGATTAATATAATTATTAAAATATTTATAAATATAATATATAATATTTTTAAAAAGTTAGAAAAACTTATAAAGCTTTAATCATAATATTCCTACCTAATTATTATTTAACTAAATAGGAATAAATTATAATTTATACTTAAAATAGTTATAAAAAAGATAATAAAATATTTATTTATAATAACTAACTTTAATAATATAATTAATAAAAAGCTAAATCTTATATATAATATAAATCTTACCTATTTACTACTTAAGTTTTATTTAAGATTAAGAAAATATTGTATAAGAAATATTCTTAATAAAAGGTAATTAATAGCCTATATATTAAGATATTATTATTTATTTAAATATTTAAAAAGGATAGCTAATCATTTGGTATTAAACCACCAATCTATTAAAACTTTAAAAATTAATAATATAATATAATATTTACTTAATATATATATAAATTATAATATTATGTATAAAATATATTTTAAATATAATTAGATTACTTATAAAGTATATATATATTATATATATTGGTGATTAATAAATTAAAATTTATTATATTCTTTTAGCTATTTCTATATAGCTTATAAAATTACTAATTAAATAATTATATTTTGTAATTATTTTAAACATATTAATAAAGCTTATTATCTTTAATAATAAGGCTATTATACCCTTTATCTTTTCCTTTATATTATTATATTTTTAACTAATTATCCTATTCCATTTTCTTTAGATTATAGCTCTTTAATTAGCTTAGATATACCTTTTAATTAGGCTCTTAAAATATTCTATATTTCCTTAATGATAATAATATTTATAATATTATTAATAATACTTTACTATAATATTTATAATATATTATATATATTTAATAAATAACCATCCTATTTCTAATCTTTCAAATTATTTAAAAGTCATTATAATAACTTCAGTTACTAGGAAAAAAGATATTTATCTTCCTTATATTCCTTTTTTTAAATTTTAATTTAAAGATATTACTTTTTTTAATATATATCCTTATATAAATATAGATATATATTCCAATTTAATAATAATTATAAAATATCTCTTCTTATTTTTATAATATACCCTTAAAGCTAAGCTTTATTATTTAAGAAGTATTTTTTTTAAAAGGGATAGCTTAATCTATTTAATGAGATTAAATCGCCTTACATAAAAAGATTTAGACTAATTAAATTTAAATTAATATAATTTATTATTAAAAACTTTAACCCTAATTATAATAATATTATACTTAAATTACTAGAAATAAGATAATTAACTAAGATATAAATAATCTAATTATTTTAAATAAGTTATTATAAATTAATATATTCTTATATAAATTAATTAATAGTAGCTAATTCTAATCCCTTTTAGCTATCCTTCTTTTTTAACCTTATAAAATTATATTTTTAATAATATCTTTTTTAAATTTATCTTTTATATTATTTTTATATAATTTATTTATCTTAATTTGGAATAAGAGATATTAGATGATTAATTAATCTTTATTAAAGATTCTAATATTAATTATCTTATCTTTAAAAGTTATAGTTTATTAATAAATTTTAAATTGTTATAATTAAAAAGGTTTAAAAAAGTCTTAAATAATTATAAAGTTTTTAAAATATTATTTATAAATTTTATCCATAGAATGTTAACGTTTTTGATTTATAAAATGAATAATATTAAATTTTAAAAATCTAATAAAATTATTATAATATAAATTAAAATTAAAAAATACATAAATTTAATTTTTAATCCAAAGTTTTATATCTATTATTTTATACTTAATAATATATTCTTTAATAATTAATTTTATAATATTTTAGCTGATGTTATTAACGTTATTATTATAATTAAGTAAGAGAATAATTATTCTTAATTAAAAATAAATTAATTTAAATTTATACAATTATTATTATCTAATATAAAAGATAAGAAAGATAATATAAAAGATTAAAATTAAAAGATAATAAAGCTAAGGTGAGAAAAATATATTAAGCAATTATTTAAATTAAAAAAAAGCTTTACAATAATATCAAACCTACCAGAAATATTGGATAGGTTTTAATTTAGCATTATGTTTATAGAAATAAAAATAAAAAAAACCCTTAATTTTTACCTATTTTATAATACAAATTTATTTATTAGCTTTTACTTTTAAAAATATAATAATAAACTTATTTATTATAAGATTATTCTTTTAAAGCTATTAATAAAAGTAAAACTTCTTTATCTAAAACCTAATATATTTTAAAATAATTTACTTACTTAGTTTAAAAAGCTTTAATACTTTAAAATTATAAATAAGTTAGTTAAAGTTTATGCTATACTTAATTTTCTATTCCTTATAATTGAATATAAAAGTTTTAATATTAATATTTCCTAATCTTTTATAATTACTTAAAATTAAATTATTATAGGATATATTATTTACTTTAATATTACTTAAAGAATTAATTAACTTTTAAAAATAAAGGATTATCTTATACTTTCTATTATTATTACTTTTAATATTATATTAAATAATATTAAAATATAGCTTTATATCTTTTAATAGAATTATAATAAAGAATATAATAAATATTTTATTATTTATTTTATTAACATTTTTATATTATTAAAGTAAAAATAATATATAATATTATATAGGTATATTTTAAATATATTCTTATAGGTGATAGAATAAGAATTACATATAAAGTATATTATAATTACTTTAGAGGATATTTTATTACTTATAAATAAAAAGTTAAAGGGAGTAATAGATATAAATTATAATATATTAAAGGAAGGAAATTTATTACTAAAATATAATTTATATTTAGGGGATATATTAGGTTTAGGAGAGGTAGCTTAAGGTATATCATTACCTTATTAAAAATATCTAAGGTAATTAATATTATTTTCAAATAATATATCTTATTTAAAAAGTAATAAAATAAAAGGTAATAGAATAAAGAAAAGTAAGTTAACTTTAAAAAATAATTTAAATATTAAAAATTATTATAAAAAATAGATAAATTTTATTAAAAATTAATAAAATATAATAATATATAAGTTTTTACATTTTAGGATTTTGGGGATAGTAATATTAGTAAGTAATTAAATATTTAGGAGGATAGTGTTCTTAGTTTTATTTATATATTAATTACTTTTTTAAATTATAATATTTACTTTTTTTTTATTAAATTATTAATAAATATAATTTTAAATAGTAGATAATATTATTTAAATAAATAATAGCTAATATAGTAGTATATTAAAAGCCCTTTAATATAATATAACCATAAGCCCCTAATATTTTAAAGATATATGGGGGCTTAAAACCTATATTAGTAATAATAGCTTTATTTTCTTTTTTTCTTTTTCCTATTTCTATTAGGAAGATAAGATTTTAAAGCAAAAGGATAGTAAATAATATAATTGCGTAATATGGGCGGAAAGATAATGGAGCGGTTTAATTTTTCTCCGATAAAGTAATAATTCCTACTTAAAGATTTACCGAATAATAATATTATATATTTCTTATAGGGTAAATAGTTACTATAAGATAATCTTATATATATATAAGTACATAGCATAATAATAATAATAATAATAATAATAATAATAATAATAATAATAAAAATAAAAATAATAATAAATTAAAATAAAAAAATAAATTAATAAATTATAAAAAAATTAAAATATTATATTAATTAAAAAAAATTTTAAATTAAGTTTTTAATATATTTTATTAAATACTTAAGTAAAGTTTATTATTTATTTTATAATATATATTTATTAAAGTATAAAATAATTTTAAATATATAATTAT
>KZ111343.1:0-11783 GCA_002120335.1 Hypoxylon sp. EC38
TTAATATTAAAGCTTAAAAATATAATAATTATATATTTAAAATTATTTTATACTTTAATAAATATATATTATAAAATAAATAATAAACTTTACTTAAATATTTAATAAAATATATTAAAAACTTAATTTAAAATTTTTTTTAATTAATATAATATTTTAATTTTTTTATAATTTATTAATTTATTTTTTTATTTTAATTTATTATTATTTTTATTTTTATTATTATTATTATTATTATTATTATTATTATTATGCTATATACCCATATATATATAAGATTATCTTATAATAATTATTTACCTTATAAGAGGTATATAATACTACTATTCGGTAAATCTTTAAATAAGAATTATTACTTTATTAGAAAAAAACTAAACTGCTTCATTATTTCTCTACCCATATTATATAATTATATTATTTATTATCTTTCCGCTTTAAGATCTTACCCTTTTAATAAAAATAAAAAAAAGAAAAAAAGAAAATAAAGCCATTATTATTAATATAAATTTTAAACCCTTATATATTTTTAAGGCGTTAAGGGCTTGTGGTTATATTATACTAGAGGGCTTCCAATGTGTTACCATGTTAGTTATTATCCATTTAAATAATATTATCTACTACCTAAGATTATATTTATTAATAACTTAATAAAAAAAAAATAAATATTATAATTTAAAAAAATAATTAATATATAAATAGAATTAAGAATACCATCCTTTTAAATACTTAATTATTTATTAATATTATTATTCCTAAAATCTTAAAATATAAAAACTTATATATTATTATATTCTATTAACTTTTAATAAGATTTACCTATTTTTTATAATAATTTCTAATATTTAAATTATTTTTTAAAGTTAACTTACTCTTTTTTATTCTATTACTTTTTACTTTATTACTTTTTAAATAAAATATACTATTTGAAAATAATATTAATTATTTTAAATATTTTTAATAAAGCAATAATATGCCTTAAACCACCTCCCCCAAATCTAATATATCCTTTAAATATAAATCATATTTTAATAATAAACTTCCTTCCTTTAATATACTATAATCTATATTTATTATTCCCCTTAACTTTTTATTTATAAGTAGTAAAGTGTCCTCTAAGGTAGCTATAATATATTCTATATATAATTTTTATTTCATTACTTATAAAAACATATTTAGAATATACCTATATAGTATCATATATTATTCTTATTTTAATAATATAAAAATATTAATAAGATAAATAACAAAATATTTGCCATATTTTTTATTATAGTTTTACCAGGAGATATAAAGCCATATTTTAATATTATTTAATATAATGCCAAAAGTAGTAATAATGGAAAGTATAGGATAACCCCTTACTTTTAAAAATTAGCTAATTCTTTAAATAATATTAAAATAAGTAATATATCTTATAATAATTTAATTTTAAATAACCATAAAAGGTTAAGAAGTATTAATATTAGAACTTTTATATTTAATTATAAGGAATAGAAAATTAAGTATAGTATAAACTTTAATTAATTTATTTATAATCTTAGGATATTAAAGCTTTTTAAATTAAATAGGTAAATTATTTTAAAATATATTAAATTTTAAATAAAAAAGTTTCACTTTTACTAATAATTTTAAAGGAATAATCTTATAATAAATAAATTTATTATCACACTTTTAAAAGTAAAAGCTAATAAGTAAATTTATATTATAGAATAAATAAAAATTAAAGATTTCCTTCATTTTTATCTCTATAAGTATAATATTAGGTTAAAATTTATCTAATATTTTTAACAAATTTAATATTATTATAAAGCTTTTTTTTAACTTAAATAATTGCTTAATATACTTTTCCCATCTTAGCTTTATTGCTTTTTAATTTTGATCTTCTATACCATCTTTCCTACCTTTTATATTAGATAATAATAACCATATAAATTTAAATTAATTTACTTTTAATTAAAGATAATCATTCTCTTATTTAATTATAATAATAATATTAATAACATTAGCTAAAGTATTACAAAACTAATCATTAAAGAATATATTATTAAACATAAGATAATAAATATAAAACTTTAGATTAAAAATTAGATTTATATATTTCTTAACTTTAATTTACATTATAATAATTCTATTAAATTTCTAAAATTTAATATTATCCATCTTATAAACCAAAGGTATTAATATTTTATAAATAAAATTTATAAGTAATATTTTAAAAACTTTATAATTATTTAAGGCCTTTTTAAGCCTTTTTAATTATAATGGTTCAAGACTTGTTAATAAATCATAACTCTTAAGGATAGGATAATTAATATTAGAATCTTTGATAAAGATTAATTAATCATTTAATATTTTTTATTCCAAATTAAGACAAATGAATTATATAAAAATAGTATAAAGGGTAGATTTAAAAGGGATATTATTAAAAATATGATTTTATAGGGTTAAAGAAAAAGGATAATTAAAAGGAATTAAAATTAATTATTATTAATTAACCTATATAAGAATATATTAATTTATGATAATTTACTTAAAATAATCAAATTACTCATATCTTAACCAACCATCTTATTCTTAATGACTTAAATATAATATTATTATAATTAAGGTTAGAGTTTTTAATAATAAATTATACCAATTTAGATTTAATTAACCTAGATCTTTTTACACAAAATAATTTAACCTTACCAAATAAATTAAGTTATCTTTTCTAAAAGAAATATTTCTTAAATGGTAAGATTTGGCTTCAAGGGTATATTATAGAAATAAGAAGAGATATTCTATAATTATTATTAAATTAGAATATATACTTATATTTATATAAAAATATATATTAAAAAGAGTAATATCTTTAAATTAAAATTTAAAAAAAGGGATATAAAGAAGATAAATATCCTTTTTCCTAGTAATTAAAGCTATTATAATAACTTTTAAATAATTCAAAAGATTAGGAATAAAATAATTACCTACCAAATATATATAATATATTATAAATATTATAATAAAATATTATTAACAATATTATAAATATTATTATCATTAAGGAAATATAAAATATTTTAAAAGTTTAACTAAAAGATACACCTAAGCTAATTAAAAAGTTATAATCTAAGGAAAGTAAAATAGAATAACTAATTAAAAATATAATAATATAAAGGAAAAAATAAAGGGTATAATAACCTTATTATTAAAGATAGTAGGTTTTATTAATATACCTAAAATGGTTACAAAATATGGCTATTTAATTAATAATTTTATAAGCCATATAAAAATAGTTAAAAAAATATAATAAATTTTAGCTTATTAATTATTAATATATATAATATACATATATTTTATAAATAATCTAATTATATCTAAAATATATTTTATATATAATATTATAATTTATATATATATTAAGTAAATATTGTATTATATTATTAATTTTTAAAGTTTTGATAGATTAATGGTTTAATATTAAATAGCTAGTTATCCTTTTTAAATGTTTAAATGAATAATAACATCCTAATATATAAACTATTAATTACCTTTTATTAAAAATGTTTCTCATATAATATTCTTTTAATCTTAGATAAAACCTAAGTAGTAAATAAATAAGATCTATATTATATATAAAATCTAACTTCTTATTAATTATATTATTAAAGTTAGTTATTATAAATAGATACCTTATCATCCTTTTTATAACCATTTTAAATATAAATTATAACCTATTCTTATTTGATTAAATGATAATTAAGTAGGAATATTATAATTAAAGCTTTGTAAATTTCTCCAACTTTTTAAAGACATTATACATTATATTTATAAATATCTTAATAATTATATTAATTATTTTTTCAATAATATTATATATTAATATTATCATTATATGATTTTTAATTCCATTATTAATACATCCTTACCCATCATAAATTATCATATTATATAATAGATTTATTATAATCTTATAAATTTAATAGATAATATAAAAACTAAAATCAAATAGTTCCTTTATCTATTAATCTTAAATAAATTTAATACCCTAAAATAATCTTTATCTTTTAATATCTCCAATTTAGTTATAATCTTATAACCTTAACTTAAATAACCTTCTAAAATACAAACCTTACTTATAAATATTAAAAAGAAAGTTTTTATTTTAAATAATCTTTTATACTTTTAATACTATTATATAATTTATTAAATAGTTCTAAAATATATAATTATATATAAAAGTCACTCCTTTCTTATTCATTAAGTTTATAATTTAATAGCTTATAAATAATATAAATATTAATAGATAACCTTTAGCTAAACCCTTCTTAATGGCTTAGATATTAAGGATAATTTATTCTTATTACCAAATATAGAGGATACCCATCCTTTCCATTTTATATATAATTTTATTAAATACAAAAAAAATATTATACTTATTATAAATGGCCCTTATAATTATGAGGTATCCTTGAACCAAAGCTATATAACTTAAAGTCATTTTAACTATAGGCTTAATAATAAATATTATTATAATATTTAGCCTAAGCCTTATAATTATTTATTTTAATTTATTAGCCTTCTGCTATATAAAGTTAATATTAGATTTACCTTAATATTATTGTTAATATAAGTTATAAGTTGGTATATAATATATTTTTAATAATAAAATTAGCTTAAATAATACTCTTTATTCTAAATATCTACTTATTCCTAATGAATTTATAATAATACTATAATATAATTTTTTATAAATAATATAATTATAATAATTAAGCTCCTTATTCCATATATAAAACTAATAAGTTAACTTAATGATACCTTTTATAACTTTAAATTTTTTATATGTATTTTATATATTAACAAATTTTCTAATTAATAATCTCTAATAAATCTATATATTAGACAATATGATAATTATATGATAAAAATATCTATCTAAAATCTTATTAAATTATTTAATTAATTTAACTATTAGTATATTATCTATAAAACTTAATAATATATAAGGTATATTTATGACTTATATTCTAATTATTTTAATAATTTTTTTATCATTATAACCTAAGCAAGTTATTACTATACCATTAGAGGTATTTAATATTTAGTAGCCATTTTCTAAATATATATATATATCTTTCCCTATTTAAATTAATAATTTTATATTAATATAGGTATTTATCATACTTTCTTAAATTATATATTATTAAAAAATATTAATTTATTATCTTAATAAAATCTTTTTAGAATATAATAATGATTATTTAAATATATATAAGTAGTTTAGGGAGGGGTAATAATATAAGGGAATATATAAAATTATTTTTTATTATTTAATTTAAAATATAAATTATATACTATATATATATAATTATTATATATATCTATATATAGGTAAGGTATATATAAAAGGTATTTTTATATTTTATATATTAGGCTTAGAAGGAGCTTAATAATAAAAGGTTGGGTATTTATATTATATCTTAACTTATTAATGATAGGATATATAAGAAGGTTAAATATTTATATATAATATATATTAATTTCTTACTTAGTGGATTATTCAAAATTGATTAGCTTTGATTGGAAGATATAGAATAATATTTATTTATTTTCTCTCTTTTTTTCCCTTCCTTTATTTTATTTTTTATAATAGTAATTTAAAGTCTTATAAAGAAAGATTATTTTAGGTGAAAAGGAATATAAATATATTTTATAATTTTTTAGTTAATATTTATTTATATATATGAAATATATTGATGGTTAATTATATTTTTAATGGTAAAGTATTATTTGTTAGGTAGGTATTATTATTTATTATATATATTATATATAAGTAATAATTTTAATAATTTTATATGTAATGTTTATTATTTGATATTTTATTATTTAAGTTAGATTTTTTTTAATTTTAATTTGTATAAAATTTACTATTATATTAAAAAGTTATTTATAAATTTAAGTAATATAATTGATATTATAAATATGTTTATTTAAGGAGAATGGTTATTAATCTTAAGTTAGTTCTTTAAAAGTATATGGAAGGATAAAGCCTTAATCTTTATGAAATTGAGAAAGTTAGAAATATTTTATTAAAAAATATGGTATTTAAGGTATTAAAATATATATTAACTTATATTATAATATATATAAGTTATAAGAGAAATTTCTTATATATATATTTTTATTAAAATACCTTATGATATATTTAAAAGTAATCTTTTAACTATTTATTTTAATATATTTAATAGTGGCTAAGCTGATGTGGAATGATAAGATATAATTATTTAGTAAGTTTTTAAAAATTATTATTATTAGGAAATAACTTATTAATAATTTAATAATTGGTAATATAACCTATATTTATATATATATATAAATATAAACTATAATTTATAGGTATATTTCTAATAAATTTAACCTTTTAATATATTATATATAAGATTTATAATTTATACTTATCTTAATAATTATATATATTATTTTATTTTAATTTTTAAATATAAGTTAAATCTTATAAAAAGTTTTATATTTAATTTTATAAAATATTTTTAATTTTTAATATAAAGCTTAGTTATATAGTTATATTATGGTATAGTATATAATAAGATATAATTAAGTGGTAATTATAGGGAGGTAATTATTTAAATATGGATGTGTAAAGTATAGGTATTTTAAATAGGTAATTATAGCTTATATTTAATAAATTAATCATAATATAACTAAAATATATTAAAATAAGTTTATAAATTAATAAATATATAATATAAAGTTATAAGTAAATTAATAAATATTCTATATATTTAACCATAAATAATCCAGTTTATTAAATAATTTATTTATTATTATTTAATAAAGCTCTTCTATCTTTATTAATAAAATATATATCTTTTCTTATATAGGCTTTATTTTATAATAAATAAATATTTAAAGATATTTTGGATATTAAGCTTTTAGAAATATATCTACTTATTTATATCTTTATCTACTTGTATAAGTTTTGATTTATAATGTATTAAAATTTAATATAAATTGTATAACAAATATAAAGAGTATATTAGATAATTTACCTCTTTTTATAATTAAAGATTAATTATTCTTAAATATTAAATTATTCTTATAATATTATTATAATTAATCTAATAACCATTTATTAAAATTTCCTCCCTAATAAAAATACACCATCTTTATATAATTATCTATCATTATTAATATGAAATTTATCACTTAATAAGGAATATATGGGATATTTTAATCTCTTATAATTCTATAAGCTTAATATTAGGTTTTAAATATAAATAATTATTTACCATATATTAAACCATAATTATTAAATAAATGTTAAATATTTAAGCTTAAAATCCTTACCTATATTATAATATTATATTTTTAACTTAGCCATTTATAACTAATTTATCATATTAGAATATCTATTCTTTTCTAATACTCTTAATATTATTGGTCCAAATTATTTAATTATTAATTACCTTTTCTTAAAATTTTAAAATATATAATTAATGGTTGTTAAAAAAAATGGCTTATGGGTATATAAAGTTAAATTTAATTATCCATCTTTATAAAAATATTAGTATAATTATTATTCCCTTCTCCTATAAAATTTGGTAATATAATATTAATAATATATAACCTTATATATTAGGAGAGGGTAAATATTATAAATGTATAATTTATAAAGATTTAGATGATAAATGACTTTATATTATTAATATTTTTATAAATAATTATACTTATATTACCTTTATTATAGCTTATATCTATCTTTTTTTATTAATTTTTATATGTATAGAAGATTTTATATATATCTAAAATCTCCTTATTAAATAATATATGAATAAGGATATTATTATAGATGTGGATAATATTTTGTAGAAGTTAGGATATATAATTCCTATTATAATGGTTAATATTGATGATAGTAAATTTAATGAGATTAGTAAATAGATCTAGATATATATATTAAAGGTAGTTATAAATTTAAATAAATATTAATAATTTAAATCTAAAGAATTCATTATGGTATAAAGGCTTAATTATAAGGTAATATATAATGATAATATTTCTCTTCTTATTTATAGCCTTGGTAACTTTTTAAATGTTAATAAGGTTAAATCCGCCTTTTATGATTATATAGGAAAGGCATTAAAGATTAAAAGGTTTAAATCTATTATTAATTAGTGATAAGTAAAATAATTTAATATTGATATAATATTAAAATATTATTAATTAATTTTTCATATTAGATTTTTTATAAAATGTTTATTTTTTAATTATTAAGTTTTATTTATATAAATGTTAATTTTCCTTATTATAATTAGTAATAAGCTTTTGTTTTAATACCACATATTTATACTTTAGTTAATATTAGCTAAGTTACCTCCTTATGTTTTTAATACTATATTTTAATTAGTAAAATAAGTAAAATTAATATCTTATATACCTAATTTTATTATAATCTTTATATAATAAAAAAGTATCTTTATATATGGTACTTATCTTTGTTATAAAGTATTTAAATATATTAAAAAGTATCACCTATTTGAATATATTTATAAATCTTACCTATTTCTTTAATTAAAGTATAATGCTAAAGGCATGGGAAGGTGGCTTGGTTAATTTTAATACTTTTGGCTAGTTATTATTATTATTACTAAAAGATTTATACTTAGGTAATATAAAGGAATTAGAAAAATCTATACCCTTTTAAATTTTAATTAAAACTTCTTACTTAAGTCTAGTCTAAACCTAACTTCATTTTAAAAATATTAAAAATATTTAAATTAATTTTTATAAGGCTTATAAACATATATTATTATTTAATACTATCTTTATTATTTATTTACTACCCCATCCTAATCCTTATTTAACCTTTTTGTATATATTTAAATAAGAGGTATGACAAAGATAACAAATATATCCAAATATATAAGGTATAATAGATTAAATGATATAATAAAGTATCTTTTAAGTATTTAAGTAGGATATAAGTGATAATATTAATTTAATATATTAATTAAAATTATTTATCTAAATATTTAATTAATTATATATATCTTTAAGTATAAATATAAAATATATTATGGATATATAAATAACATAAATAAGATATAAAATTTAGGAAAGGCCTTTATAAGGAAATAATATTTTCCAATATAAGATTATTTATATTTTACTTTAAATAAAATAATAATAGGCTTATTTATTAATTAATTATAATTAATTAATGAGTATAATAAATGTTATTATAATTACTTTTTATAAATAAGCTATAAATTAAAAGGTTTAAATAAATGGTGTAAGATTATTATAGCAAAAATGTATATTTATAATATAGCTTGAAAATAAAATTAATAAATTTTTTAAATTATATTCTAAGCTATTATAAAATATACCTATATAATAAGGTTATATATGTCATTTTAAAGTAGGTAGGTTATCCTAAAATTATAGATAATAATATATTTTAAGTAAAATATATTTAAAAAAAATAACCTTTATAGGTATATTTCTTTATATAATAGGTATATAGGAAATATATTAATAAATTAAATATTTAAAATTAAATTAGGGATTTATAAAAGAATATTTATTATATATAAGTTAAATATATATATAAAGGTATAAAATAAATAAATAAGGTAAAGATAAATAATCTAACCTTTATCTTTATTTAAGATAATTTATAAGTAATTTTTCCATTATTTAAATAATAAGATTATTACTATTATTGCCATTATATTTATCCTTATATTATTTATCATTCTTCATAAAAATAAAACTATTATATAATAAATAAGTTTAAAACCTTATTATATATACCAAATATTAATGTTTACTTAATTTTATTTTAATCTAATAATAATATTTCATCTCCTTTTCTCCAAATAAATATAACTTTTCTAGTCTAAGAATACTACCTTTATATTATTATTAGAAGTTATAATATGGAAAATGATTAAAAAAGAAATTATATATATATACATTTAATTTTTTATTACTAAATCTTATTAATATAAAGTTATTATATTAAAATATATTATTACTATCTTAAATAAGTATAAAATATACCTTAATGGGTTATATAATACCTAAATAAATTATTTCTTTAAAATTTAAATAAAGATATATGGATTAATAAATTTATCATATTTGATAATATATTTTAAAAATAGTATGGAATATATTATATTTTAATTATAATATAAAAGATTTAATTAAATAATTATATATTTTTACTCTAAATATAACCTACTTAATATAATTATTTTTACTTTATATCTAAATAAAAATTAATAATTAAGTTATAATATGAATTAATTTTAGGATATATATCTTTTTATATTATAAAAAAAGAAAAGTAAATGTAAAAATAATTAATAAAATAATATATATATAATTATTTTTAAGTTATAATAATATAATATTATTATATTATTATTTCTTTATACTTTAAATTAATATTAATCTTTAAATGGAGTAATATAAAGTTGATTATATTAAGATTAAAATATAATAACCTTAAGTTTAATAGAAATTAAATATTATAAAAAAATAATAATATCTTTATATATAACAATATTATATCTTTTAAATAAAATATTAGGGGCTTTATTTTAAAAGAAGATATTAATTATTAAAAATATTATAAAATCTTAAATGTTAAACTATTCATTTATATTAATAAATATTAATTAAATAAAACTCATACCTACCCCATAAACCCTAATTAAGGTATTTTTATTATTAACTAATATAAGATTAAAGATACTAGGCTATTTTAAAAATATAATAATATAATTAAAGATATAATAATGCCACTTATATACCTTACTCCATTATTTCTAAACCATAATAACTAATATAAGATATTTTTAAAATATATACTTATTTTTATTATATTTTTTTATAATATTCATAAAATTAAGATATTTATCTTAAAGTTATTAGACATAAGGGATAAAATAAGGATGATTTATCTATAATATACTTATTAATATCATTAATATATAAATAATAAAAGATTAAGAAGGTTATAAAGTTACTCATATAATAACATAGGTTAAAATTAATATTATAAATATTATATATAATGGAATTTACAATAGTTAAATGATTTTAATTAATAATTAAAATAACTCATAACAATTAATTTATGTATAATATATAATACCATATATAATCCATTTAATATCTTAAGATGACTTTAAGGGCCAAAAATGGTATATTACCATCTATTCATAATATATATAATATAAGATATTATAAGTAATATAATGATCATCTAACTTTATAATATTTATAATAATATAAGGATTAAAAAAAATTATTTATAAAAAAATTGGAATAAAAAAGGGATTAATATTATAAGATATTATATTAATATATATAAAAGTAATTAGGTAGGTTTAATAAATATTAGGGTAAAAAAAGAAAAATTAATAAAAGAAAAAGGGAAGAAAATACAATCTTAAATAAGATATTTATAAATAAGGATTTAATATATAATAATAATCTTATATAGCTTTTCTAATATACCTTTTCTCCTATAATAATTAATAATATTATTAACACAATAAAATAATTAATCATTTAGCACTTAACTTATTATAATATTAAAAAATAATATTATAATTTATTTTTATTATATATTAAATATATATAAAAAATATATATATTAAAAGTTTAATTTATAAAAACTTTTAAATATAAATTAAATATAAAATAAATATATAAAATATATAATAAAATTATATTAAATATAATATAATATAATAATAATTTATAAA
>KZ111344.1:0-11699 GCA_002120335.1 Hypoxylon sp. EC38
TTAATTTAAAATTTTTTTTAATTAATATAATATTTTAATTTTTTTATAATTTATTAATTTATTTTTTTATTTTAATTTATTATTATTTTTATTTTTATTATTATTATTATTATTATTATTATTATTATTATTATGTCATATATTTATATATATATAAGATTATTTTATAGTAATTATTTACCTTATAAAAGGTATATGGTGTTATTATTTAGTAAATTTTTGGGTAGGAATTGTTGTTTTATTGAAGAAAAATTAAATCGTTTTATTATCTTTCCGCCTACGTTATGCGATTATATTGTTTGTTATCCTTTTGTTTTAAGATCTTATCTTTTTAATAGGAATAGGAAAAAGAAAAAAAGAAAATAAGGTTATTATTGCTAATATAGGTTTTAAGCCTTTATATGTTTTTAAGGTGCTAGGGATTTGTGATTATATTATATTGAAGGGCTTTTAATATGTTATTATACTAGCTATTATTTGTTTAAATGGTATTATCTATTATTTAAAATTATATTTATTAATAATTTAATAGAAAAAAAGTAAATATTATAATTTAAAAAAGTAATTAACACATAAGTAAAACTAAAAATGCTATTTTCTTAAGTATTTAACTACTTATTAATATTATTATTCCTAAAATCCTAAAATGTAAAAATCTATATACTATTATATTTTATTAATTCTTAATAGGATTTGCTTATTTTTTATAATAACTTTTAATGCTTAAATTATTCTTTAAAGTTAACTTATTTTTCTTTATTTTATTGCCTTTTACTTTGTTACTCTTTAAATAAGGTATATTATTTAAAAATAATATTAATTATTTTAAACATTTCTAATAAGGTAATGATATGTCTTAAGCTATCTTCCCTAAACCTAATATATCTCTTAAATGTAAATTATGTTTTAATAATAAATTTCCTTCCTTTAATATATTATAATCTATATTTATTACTCCCCCTAACTCTTTATTTATAAGCGATAAAGTATCCTCTAAAATAATTATAGTATACTCCATATATAATTCTTATTTTATTGCCTATAAGAATATATTTAGAATATATTTATGTAATATTATATATTACTCTTATTTTAATAATATGAAAATATTAATAAGGCAAATAATAAAGTATTTACTATATTTTTTATTATAATTTTGCTAGAAGATGTAAAGCCATATCTTAATATTATTTAATATAATATTAAAAGTAATAATAATAGAAAGTATAGGATAACCTTTTATTTTTAAAAGTTAGTTAATTTTCTAAGTAATATTAAAGTAAATAATATATCCTATAATAATCTAATTTTAAGTAATCATAAAAGGTTAAGAAATATTAATATTAGAACTTTTATATTTAACTATAAGGAATAGAAAATTAAGTATAGTATGGATTTTAGTTAATTTATTTTTAGTTTTAAAATATTAAAGTTTTTCGAATTAAATAGGTAAACTATTTTAAAATATATTAGGTTTTGAATAAGGAAGTTTTACTTTTATTAATAGCTTTAAAGGAATAGTTTTATGATAGATAAGTTTATTATTGTATTTTTAAAAGTAAGAGCTAATAAGTAGGTTTATATTATAAAATAAATAGAAATTAAGGGTTTTCTTTACTTCTATTTCCATAAGTATAATATTAAGCTAAAACCTATTTAATATTTCTAATAGGTTTAATACTATTATGAAGTTTTTTTTTAACTTAAATAATTGCTTAGTATACTTTTCCTATTCTAATTTTATTGCCTTTTAATTTTAATCTTTTATATTATCTTTCTTATCCTTTATATTGGATAATAATAACCGTATGGATTTAAATTAATTTGCTTTTAATTAAGGATAGTTATTTTTTTACTTAATTATAGTAATAGTGTTAGTAATATTAGCTAGGATATTATAAAATTAGTTATTAAAGAATATATTATTAGATATAAGATAATAGATATAAAACTTTAAATTAGAAATTAGATTTATATATTTCTTAATTTTAATTTATGTTATAATAGTTTTGCTAAATTTTTAAAACTTAATATTATTTATTTTATAAATTAAGAACGTTAGCGTTTTATAGATAAAACTTATAGGCGATATTTTAAAAGCTTTATAATTATTTAAGGTCTTTTTAAGCCTTTTTAATTATAATAATTTAAGATTTATTAATGAATTATAATTCTTAAAGGTAGGATGATTAATATTAGAGTTTTTAATAAAGATTAATTAGTTATTTAATATCTTTTATTCTAAGTTAAAATAAGTGAATTATATAGAAATGATATAAAGGGTAGATTTAGAAGGGATATTATTAAAAATATGATCTTATAAGATTGAAGGAGAAAGGTAACTAAAAAGAATTGAAATTAGCTATTATTAATTAACCTATATAAAAATATATTAATTTATAATAATTTACTTAAAATAATTAAATTATTTATACCTTAATTAGCCATTTTATTCTTAATAACTTAAATATAATATTATTATAATTAGGGCTGGAATTTTTAATAATAGGTTATATTAATTTAGATTTGATTAGCTTAAATCTTTTTGCGTAAGGCGATTTAACCTTATTAAATGGATTAAGCTATCCCTTTTAAGAGAGATATTTCTTAAGTAATAAAGCTTAGCTTTAAGGATATATTATAAAAATAAGAAGAGATATTCCGTGATTATTATTAAATTAGAATATATATTTATATTTATATAAGGATATATATTAAAGAAAGTAATATTTTTAGATTAAAATTTAAAAAAAGAAATATAAGGAGGGTAAATATCTTTTTTCTTAATAATTAAAGCCATTATAATGACTTTTGGATAATTTGAAAGATTAGGGGTAGGATAATTACTTATTAAATATATATAATATATTATAAATATTATGATAAAATATTATTAATAATATTATAGATGTTATTATTGTTAAGGAAATATAAAATATTTTAAAAGCTTAATTAAAAGATATACTTAAGTTAATTGAAGAGTTATAATTTGGGGAAAGTGGAGTAGGATAATTAATTAAGAATATAATAATATAAAGGAAAAGATAAAGGGTATAATAGCCTTATTATTAAAGATAATAAGTTTTATTAATATACTTAAAATAATTATAAAATATAGCTATTTAATTAATAGTTTTATAAGCCATATAAAAATAGCTAAAAGAATATAATAAATTTTAGCTTATTAATTATTAATATATATAATATATATATACTTTATAGGTAATTTAATTATATCTAAAATATATTTTATATATAATATTATAATTTATATATATATTAAGTAAATATTATATTATATTATTAATTTTTAAAGTTTTAATAGGTTGGTGGTTTAGTACTAAATAGCTAGCTATCCTCTTTAAATATTTAAATAAATAATAACGTCTTAATATATAAGCTATTAATTATCTTTTATTAAGAATATTTCTTATATAATATTCTCTTAACTTTAGATAAAATTTAAGTAATAAATGGGTAAGATTTATATTATATATAAGATCTAGCTTTTTATTAATTATATTATTAAAGTTAGCTATTATAAGTAAATACCTTATTATCCTTTTTATAATCGTTTTAAGTATGAATTATAACCCATTTTTATTTGGTTAAATAATAATTAAGTAAAAATATTGTAGTTAAAGCTTTACAAGTCTTTCCAACTTTTTAAAAACATTATATATTATATTTATAAATATCTTAATAATTATATTAATCATTTCTTTAGTAATATTATATATTAATATTATTATTATATAATTTCTAATTTTATTACTAATATATCCTTATTTATTATAAATTATTATATTATATAATAGATTTATTATAGTTTTATAGATTTAATAGATAATATAAAGGCTAAAGTTAAATAATTCTTTTATTTATTAATCTTAAATAAATTTAACGTCCTAAAATAGTCCTTACCCCCTAATATTTCTAATTTGGCTATAATCTTATAACCTTAGTTTAAATAGCCTTTTGAAATATAAACCTTACCTATAAACATTAGAAAGGAAGTCCTTATTTTAAATAATCTTCTATACTTTTAATATTACTATATAACTTATTAAATAGTTCTAAAATATATAGCTATATATAAAAATCACTCCTTTCCTATTTATTAAGTTTATAATTTAATAGCTTATAAGTAATATAAATATTAGTAAATAGCCTTTAGCTAAACCCTTCTTAATAGTTTAAATATTAGGGGCGATTCATTCTTACTACTAAGTATGGAGGGTATTTATCCTTCCTATTTTATATATAACTTTATTAAATATAAGAAGAATATTATATTTATTATAAATGGCCTTTATAGTTATAAGGTATTCTTAAACTAAAGCCATATAATTTAAAGCTACTTTAACTATAGGCTTAATAATAAATATTATTATAATATTTAGCCTAAGCCTTATAATTACTTATTTTAATTTGCTAGTTTTTTGCTATATAAAATTAATGTTAAATTTGCTTTAATATTATTATTAATATAAGTTATAAGCTAATATATGGTATATTCTTAATGATAAAATTAGCTTAAATAATATTTTTTGTTCTAAATATTTACTTATTCCTAATAAACTTATAATAATATTATAATATGATTTTTTATAGATAATATAATTATAGTAGTTAGGCTTTTTATTTTATATATAAAATTAGTGAGTTAGCTTAATAATATCTTTTATAGCTTTAAATCCTTTATATATATTTTATATATTAATAAGTTTTCTAGTTAATAGTTTTTAGTAAATTTATATATTAGATAATATAATGATTATGTAATGAAAGTATTTATTTAAAATCTTATTAAATTACTTAATTAATTTAATTATTAGTATATTATTTATAAAACTTAATAATATATAAGATATATTTATGGCTTATATTTTAATTGTTTTAATAATTTCTTTATTATTATAACCTAAGTAAGTTATTATTGTATCATTAAAGGTATTTAATATTTAGCGGCTATTTTTTAGGTATATATATATATCTTTCCCTATTTAAATTAATGATCTTATATTAATATAGGTATTTATCGTGCTTTTTTAAGTTATATATTATTAAAAGGCGTTAGCTTATTATCTTAATAAAGTCTTTTTAAAATATAATAATAATTACTTAAATATATATAAGTAGTTTAAGAAGGGGTAGTAATATAAGGAAATATATAAAATTATCTCTTATTACCTAATTTAAAATATAAATCATATATTATATATATATAATTATTATATATATTTACATATAAGTAAAATATATATAGAAAATATCTTTGTATCTTATATATTAAGCTTAGAAAGAGCTTAGCGATAAAAGATTAGGTACTTATATTATATCTTAGCTTACTAATGATAGGATATATAAGAAAGCTGAATATTTGTATATAGTATATATTAATTTCTTGCTTAATAAATTATTCGAAACTAATTAGCTTTAATTAGAAAATATAGAATAATATTTATTTATTCCTCCTCTTTTCTTCCCTTCCTTTATTTCATTTTCTATAATAATAATTTAAAGCCTTATAAAGAGAAGTTATTTTAAGTGAAAAGGAATATAAATATGTCTTATAGTTTCTTAGTTAATACTTATTTATATATATAAAATATATTAGTGATTAATTATATTTTTAATGATAAAGTATTACTTATTAAATAGGTATTATTATCTATTATATATACTATATATAAGCAATAATCTTAATAGTTTTATACATAATGTTTATTATTTGACATTTTATTACTTAAGTTAGATTTCCTTTAACTTTAACTTATATAAAATTTACTATTATATTAAAAAGTTATTTATAAATCTAAGCGGTATGGTTGATATTATAAATATATTTATTTAAGGAAAATGGTTATTAACCTTAAGCTAGTTCTTTAAAAGTATATAAAAGGATAAAGCCTTAGCCCTTATAAAATTGAGAAAGTTAGAAACATTTTACTAAAAAATATGATATTTAAAGTATTAAAATATATATTAACTTATGTTATAATATATATAAGTTATAGGAGAAGTTTTTTATATATATATTTTTGTTAAAATATTTTATAATATATTTAAAAGTAGTTCCTTAATTACTTATTTTAGTATATTTAATGGTGGCTAAGTTGATACGAAATGATAAAATATAATTGTTTAATAAGCTTTTAAAAATTATTATTATTAGGAAATAACTTATTAATAACTTAATAGCTGATAATATAACCTATATTTATATATATATATAAGTATAAATTATAGTTTGTAAGTATACTTTTAATAAATTTAATCTTTTAATATATTATATATAAGACTTATAATTTATACCTATTTTAATAATTATATATATTATTTTGTTTTAATTTTTAAATATAAGTTAAATCTTATAAAAAGCTTTATATTTAACTTTATAAAATGTTTTTAACTTTTAGTATAAAGCTTAGCTATATAATTACATTATAATATAATATATAATAAAATATAGTTAAGTAATGGTTATAAGAAGGTAATTATTTGAATATGAATGTATAAAGCATAAGTATTTTAAGTAGGTAATTATGGCTTACATTTAATAAATTAATTATAATATAATTAAAATATATTAAAATAAGTTTATAAGTTAATAAATATATAATATAAAGTTATAAGTAAATTAGTAGGTATTTTATATATTTAGTTATAAATAATCTAGTTTATTAAGTAGCTTGTTTATTACTATTTAATAAAGCTTTTTTATTTCTATTAATAAAATATGTATTTCTTCTTATATAAGCTTTACTTTGTAATAAATAAATATTTAAAAACACCTTAGATATTAAGCTTTTGGAAATATATTTGCTTATTTATACCTTTATTTACTTATGTAAGTTTTAATCTATAATATATTAAGATTTAATATAGATTATATGGCAAATATGAAAAATATATTAGATAATTTATCTCTTTTTATAATTAAAAATTAACCATTCCTAAACATTAGATTATTCCCATAATATTATTATAATTAATCTAATAGCCATTTATTAAAATTTCCTCCTTAATAAAAATATATTATCCTTATATAATTATTTATTGTTATTAATATAAAGTTTATTACTTAGTAAGGAATATATAGGATATCTTAATCTTTTATAATTCTATAAGCTTAATATTAGGTTTTAAATATGAATAATTATTTATTATATATTAAATCATAGTTATTAAATAAATGTTAAGTACTTAAGCCTAAAGTTTTTACCTATATTATAGCGTTATATTTTTAACTTAGTTATTTATAATTAATTTATTATGCTAAAATATTTATTCTTTTTTAATATTTTTAATATTACTGATTTAAGTTATTCAATTATTAATTACTTCTTTTTAAAACTTTAAGATATATAATTAATAACTATTAAAGAAAATGGCTTATAAGTATATAAAGCTAAATTTAATTATTCACCCTTATGAAAATATTAATATAGCTATTATTTCCTTCCCTTATAAAGTTTAGTAATATGATGCTAATAATATATAACCTTATATATTAGGAGAGGGTAAGTATTATAAATGTATAGTTTGTAAAGATTTAAATAATAAATGATTTTATATTATTGGTATTTTTATAAATAATTATATTTATATTGCCTTTATTATAACTTGCGTTTATTTTTTCTTATTAGTTTCTATACACATAAAAGATTTTATATATATCTAAAATTTCCTTATTAAGTAATATATAAATAAGGATATTATTATAAATATGAATAATACCTTATAAAGGCTAGGATATATAATTTTTATTATAATGGCTAATATTAATGGCGATAAATTTAATAAGATTGGTAAATAAACTTAGGTATATGTATTAAAGGTAGTTATAAATTTGAATAGATGTTAATAATTTAAGTTTAAAGAGTTTATTATAATATAAGGGCTTAATTGTGAGATAATATATAATAATAATGTTTCTTTTCTTGTTTATAGCCTTAGTAATTTTTTAAATATTAATAAGGTTAAATTTATTTTTTATGGTTATGTGGGAAAGGTATTGGAGATTAAAGGGTTTAAATCTATTATTAATTGGTGATAAGTAAAATAATTTAATATTAATATAATATTAAGATATTATTAGTTAATTTTTTATATTGGATTCTTTATAAAATGTTTGTTTTTTAGTTACTAAGTCTTATTTATATAAGTGTTAATTTTCCTTATTATAATTAGTAATAAGCTCTTACTTTAATGCTATATATTTATACTCTAGCTAGCATTGGCTAAGCTGCTTTTTTATGCCTTTAATATTATATTTTAATTAGTGAAATAGGTAAGATTAATACCTTATATACTTAATTTTATTATAATTTTTATATAATAAGAAAATATCTTTATATATGGTGCTTATCTTTGTTATAAAGTATTTAAATATATTAAGAAGTATTATTTATTTAAATATATTTATGAATTTTATTTACTTCTTTAATTAAAGTATAATGTTAAAGGTATGGGAAGGTGGCTTAGTTAGTCCTAATATTTTTGGTTAATTATTATTATTGTTATTAAAAGACTTATGCTTAAGCAATATAAAAGAGTTAGAAAAATTTATACTTTTTTAAATCTTAATTAAAGCTTTTTACCTAAATTTAATTTAAACCTAGCTTTATTTTAAAAATATTAAAAACATTTAAATTAGCTTTTATAAGGCTTATAAGCGTATATTATTACTTAACACTATTCCTATTATTTACTTACCACTTTATCCTAATCTTTATTTAACCTTTTTATATATATTTAAATAGGAAATATAGCAAAGATAATAAGCATATTTAAATATATAAGATATAATAAATTAAATAATATAATAAAGTATCTTTTAAATACTTAAGTAAGATATAAATAATAATATTAATTTAATATATTAATTAAGATTATTTACCTAAATATTTAATTAATTACGTATATCCTTAAGTACAAATATAAAATATATTACAAATATATAAACAATATAAATAAAATATAAAGTTTAAAAAAGGCCTTTATAAAAAAGTAATACTTTCTAATATAAAATCATTTACATTTTATTTTAAGTAAAATAATAATAAGCTTATTTATTAATTAATTATAATTAGCCAATAAATATAATAAACATTATTATAATTACTTTTTACAAATAAGCCATAAATTAAAGGATTTAAATAAGTAATATAAGACTATTATAGTAAAAGTATACATTTATAATATAACTTAAAAATAAAATTAATAAATCCTTTAAGTCATATTTTAAGCCATTATAAAATATGCCCATATAATAAGGTTATATATACCATTTTAAAATAGGTAAGCTATCTTAGAATTGTAAGTAATAACATATTCTAAGTAAGATATATTTAAGGAAAATAACCTTTATAAATATATTTCTTTATATAATAGGTATATAGGAAATATATTAATAAATTAAATACTTAAAGTTAAATTAAAAGTTTATAAAGGAATATTTATTATATATAAGTTAAATATATATATAAAGATATAAAGTAAACAAATAAGGCAAAAATGAATAGTTTAGCCTTTATTTTTATTTGAAATAATTTATAGGTAATTTTTTTATTATTTAAATAATAAAATCATTATTATTATTACTATTATATTTACCTTTATATTATCCATTACTTTTTATAAAAGTAAAGCCATTATATAATAGATAGGCTTAAAACCTTATTATATATGTTAAGTATTAATATTTACCTAATTTTACTTTAATTTAATAATGATATTTTATCCCTTTTTTTTTAAATAAATGTAATTTTTCTAGCCTAAGAATATTGCCTTTATATTATTACTAGAAGCCATAACATAAAAAGTAATTAAAGGAAAAATTATATATATATACGCTTAATCTTTTATTACTAAATCTTATTAATATAAAGCTATTATATTAAAACATATTATTACTATCCCAAATAAGTATAAAATATACCCTAATAGGTTATATAATATTTAAATAAATTATTTCTTTAAAATTTAAACGGGGATATGTGGATTAATAAGTTTATTATATTTGATGGTATGTTTTAAAAATAGTATAAAATATATTATATTTTAATTATAATATAAAAGATTTAATTAAATAATTATGTATTTTTGCTTTAAATATAATTTGCCTAATATAATTACTTTTACTTTATACCTAAGTAAAAATTAGTAATTAAGTTATAATATAAATTAACTTTAGGATATATATCTTTTTATATTATAAAAAAAGAAAAGTAAATGTAAAAATAATTAATAAAATAATGTATATATAATTATTTTTAAGCTATAATAATGTAATATTATTATATCGCTATTTTTTTATATTTTAAGTTAATATTAGTTTTTAAATAGAATAATATAAAGTTAATTGTATTAAGATTAAGGCATAATAATCTTAAGTTTAATAAGAATTAAGTATTATAAAGGAATAATAATATTTTTATATATAATGATATTATATCTTTTAAGTAAGGCGTTAAGGGCTTTGTTTTAAAAGAAAATATTAATTATTAAAGATATTATAAAATCTTAAATATTAAATTGCTCATTTATATTAATAAATATTAACTAGGTAAAATTTATATTTATCCTATAAATTTTAATTAAGGTATTTTTATTATTAACTAATATAAGATCAAAGATATTAAGTTATTTTAAAGATGTAATAATGTGATTAAAGATATAATAATACTATTTATATATTTTACTTTATTATTTTTAAGCTATAATAGCTAATATAAGGCGCTTTTAAAACATTTACTTATTTTTATTACACCTTTTTATAATATTTATAAAATTAAAATATTTATTTTAAAGCTATTAAGTATAAGGGATAAAATAAGAATGATTTACTTATAATATATTTGTTAATATTATTAACATATAAGTAATAAAAGATTAAAAAGGTTATAAAGTTACTTATATAATAATATAGGTTAAAATTAGCGTTATAAATATCACATATAATAGAATTTATAATAGCTAAGTAATTTTGGTTAATAGCTAAGATAGCTTATAGCAATTAATTTATATACGATATATAATATTATATATAATTTATTTAATATTTTAAGGTAATTTTAAAAGCTAAAGATAATATACTATTATTTATTTATAATATATATAATATGGGATATTGTAAGTAATATAATAATTATTTAACTTTATAATATTTATAATAGTATAAGGGCTAAAAAGAACTATTTATGAAAGGATTAAGATAAAAAAGGAGTTAATATTATAAGATATTATATTAGTATATATAAAAATAACTAAGTAAATTTAATAAACGTTAGGATAAAAAAGGAAAAACTAGTAAAGGAAAAGGGAAAAAGGATATAATCTTAAATAAGGCATTTATAAATAAGGATTTAATATATAACAGTAGTTTTATATAGCTTTTTTAATATATCTTTTCCCCTATAATAATTAATGATGTTATTAACGTAATGAAATAGCTAATCACTTAGTATTTAACTTATTATAATATTAAAAAATAATATTATAACTTATTTTTATTATATATTAAGTATATATAAAAAGTATATATATTAAAAGTTTAATTTATAAAAGTTTTTAAATATAAATTAAATATAAAATAAATATATAAAATATATAATAAAATTATATTAAATATAATATAATATAATAATAATTTATAAATATTAATTATTTTATTTTATATATATTTAAAATTA
>KZ111345.1:0-11667 GCA_002120335.1 Hypoxylon sp. EC38
TTTATAAATTATTATTATATTATATTATATTTAATATAATTTTATTATATATTTTATATATTTATTTTATATTTAATTTATATTTAAAAGTTTTTATAAATTAAACTTTTAATATATATATTTTTTATATATATTTAATATATAATAAAAATAAATTATAATATTATTTTTTAATATTATAATAAATTAAGTATTAAATAATTAATTATTTTATTATATTAATAATATTATTAATTATTATAAGGGAAAAGGTATATTAGAAAAGTTATATAAGATTATTATTATATATTAAATCCTTATTTATAAATATCTTATTTAAGATTATATCCTTTTTTTTTTTTTTTTTATTAATTCCTTTCTTTTTATTTTAATACTTATTAAACCTATTTAATTATCTTTATATATATTAATATAATATTTTATAATATTAATCCCTTTTTTACCTTAATCTTTTTATAAATGGTTTTTTTTAGTCTTTATATTATTATAAATATTATAAAGCTAAATAATTATTATATTATTTATAATATCTTATATTATATATATTATAAATAAATAATAATATATTATTTTTAATTTTTAAAATTATTTTAAAATATTAAATAAATTATATATAATATTATATATTATATATAAATTAATTATTATAAACTATTTTAATTATTAATTAAAATTACTTAATTATTATAAATTTTATTATATATAATATTTATAATATTAATTTTAACTTATATTATTATATAAATAATTTTATAACCTTTTTAATCTTTTATTACTTATATATTAATAATATTAATAAATATATTATAGATAAATTATCTTTATTTTATCCTTTATATCTAATAATTTTAAGATAAATATTTTAATTTTATAAATATTATAGAAAAATATAATAAAAATAAATAGATATTTTAAGAATATTTTATATTAATTATTATAGCTTAGAAATAATAAAATAAGGTATATAAATAATATTATTATATCTTTAATTATATTATTATATTTTTAAAATAATTTAATATTTTTGGTCTTATATTAATTAATAATAAAGATATTTTAATTAGGGTTTATAAAATAAATATAAGTTTTATTTAATTAATATTTACTAATATAAATAAATAATTTAATACTTAAGATTTTATAATATCTTTAATAATTAATATTTTTTTTTAAAATAAAGCCTTTAATATTTTATTTAAAAAATATAATATTATTATATATAAAGATATTATTATTCCTTTATAATATTTAATTCTTATTAAATTTAAGGTTATTATATTTTAATTTTAATATAATTAATTTTATATTATTTTATTTAAAAATTAATATTAATTTAAAATATAAAAAAATGATAATATAATAATATTATATTATTATAGCTTAAAGGTGATTATATATATATTATTTTATTAATTATTTTTATATTTACTTTTCTTCTTTTATAATATAAAAAGATATATATCTTAAAGTTAATTTATATTATAACTTAATTATTAATTTTTATTTAAATATGAAGTAAAAGTAATTATATTAAATAAGTTATATTTGGAATAAAAATATATAATTATTTGATTAAATTTTTTATATTATAATTAAAATATAATATATTCTATATTATTTTTAAAATATATTATTAAATATAATAGATTTATTAATTTATATATTCTTATTTGGATTTTAAAAAAATGACTTACTTAGGTATTATATAATTTATTAGGGTATATTTTATATTTATTTGGGATAATAATAATATATTTTAATATAATAATTTTATATTAATAAGATTTAATAATAAAAAATTAAATATATATGTATATAATTCCTTTTTTAATTATTCTTTATATTATAACTTTTAATAATAATATAAAGGTAATATTTTTAGGCTAAAAAAGTTATATTTATTTAGAAAAAAGGGGATAAAATATTATTATTAAATTAAGATAAAATTAAATAAATATTAATATTTAATATATATAATAAGATTTTAAGCTTATTTATTATATAATAGTTTTATTTTTATAAAAAGTAGTAAATGATATAAGGATAAATATAATAATAGTAGTAATAATAATTTTATTATTTAAATAATAAAAAAATTATTTATAAATTATTTTAAATAAAAATAAAGGTTAGATTATTTATTTTTATCTTATTTATTTACTTTATATCTTTATATATATATTTAACTTATATATAATAGATATTCTTTTATAAATTTTTAATTTAATTTTAAATATTTAATTTATTAATATATTTCTTATATGTTTATTATATAAAGAAATATATTTATAAAAATTATCTTTTTTAAATATATTTTATTTGAAATATGTTATTACTTATAATTTTAAAATAACTTATTTATTTTAAAATGGTATATATAATCTTATTATATGGATATATTTTATAATAGTTTAAAATATAATTTAAAGGATTTATTAATTTTATTTTTAAGTTATATTATAAATATATATTTTTATTATAATAATTTTATATTATTTATTTAAATCTTTTAATTTATGGTTTACTTATAAGAAATAATTATAATAATATTTATTATGTTTATTAGTTAATTATAATTAATTAATAAATAAGCTTATTATTATTTTATTTAAAATAAAATATAAATAATCTTATATTAAAGAATATTACTTCTTTATAAAGGTTTTTCCTAAATCTTATATTTTATTTATGTTATTTATATATTTATAATATATTTTATATTTATATTTAGGGATATATATAATTAATTAAGTATTTAGGTAAATAATTTTAATTAATATATTAAATTAATATTATTATTTATATTTTATTTAAGTATTTAAAAAATATTTTATTATATTATCTAATTTATTATATTTTATATATTTAAATATATTTATTATCTTTATTATGTTTCCTATTTAAATATATATAAAAAGGTTAAATAAGGATTAAAATAAAGTGGTAAGTAAATAATAAGGATAGTGTTAAGTAATAATATATATTTATAAGTTTTATAAAAGTTAATTTAAATATTTTTAATATCTTTAAGATAAAGTTAGGTTTAAATTAAATTTAAGTAAAAAGCCTTAATTAAAATCTAAAGAGGTATAGATTTTTTTAACTTTTTTATATTATTTAAGTATAAGTTTTTTAATAATAATAATAATAATTAATTAAAAGTATTAAGATTAATTAAGCTGTTTTTTTATATCTTTGGTATTACACTTTAATTAAGGAAATAGGTAAGATTTGTAAATATATTTAAATAAGTAATATTTTTTAATATATTTAAGTATTTTATAATAGGAATAAGTATTATATATAAAGATATCTTTTTATTATATAAAAATTATAATAAAATTAAATGTATAAAATATTAATCTTATTTATTTTATTAATTAAAACATAGTATTAAAGGTATAAAAAGGTGGTTTAACTAGTATTAGCTAAAATATAAATGTATGATGTTAAAGTAAAAGCTTATTACTAATTATAATAAAGAAAATTAATACTTATATAAATAAAATCTAATAATTAAAAAATAAATATTTTATAAAAAATTTAATATAAAAAATTAATTAATAATATTTTAATATTATATTAATATTAAATTATTTTATTTATTACTAATTAATAATAAATTTAAATCTTTTAATCTTTAATATCTCTTTTATATAATTATAAAAGGTAAATTTAATTTTATTAATATTTAGGAAATTATTAAGGTTATAAACAAAAAGAAAAATATTATTATTATATATTATTTTATAATTAAGCCCCTATATTATAATAAATTTTTTAAACTTAAATTATTAATATTTATTTAAATTTATAATTATTTTTAATATATATATTTAAATTTATTTATTAATTTTATTAAATTTATTATTATTAATATTAGTTATTATAATAGAAATTATATATCCTAATCTTTATAAAATATTATTTATATTTATAATAATATCCTTATTTATATATTACTTAATAAAAAAGTTTTGGATATATATAAGGTTTTTTATATATATAAAAATTAGTAAGAAAAAATAAATATAAGTTATAATAAAGATAATATAAGTATAATTATTTATAAAAATATTAATAATATAAAGTTATTTATTATCTAAATTTTTATAAATTATATATTTATAATATTTACCTTTTCTTAATATATAAGGTTATATATTATTAATATTATATTATTAAATTTTATAAAGGAAAGGAATAATAGTTATACTAATATTTTTATAAAAATGAATAATTAGATTTAATTTTATATATTTATAAGCCATTTTCTTTAATAGTTATTAATTATATATCCTGAAGTTTTAAAAAAAGGTAATTAATAATTAAATAATTTAGATTAGTAATATTAAAAGTATTAAAAAAGAATAGATATTTTAATGTAGTAAATTAATTATAAATAATTAAGTTAAAAATATAATATTATAATATAAGTAGGGATTTTAAGCTTAAGTATTTAATATTTATTTAATAGTTATAATCTAATATATAATAAATAATTATTTATATTTAAGATTTAATATTAAGTTTATAAAATTATAAAAGATTAAAATATCTTATATATTCTTTATTAAGTAATAAATTTTATATTAATAATAATAAATAATTATATAAAAATAATATATTTTTATTAAGGAGGAAATTTTAATAAATAGTTATTAAATTAATTATAATAATATTATAAAAATGATTTAATATTTAGAAATGATTAATTTTTAATTATAAAAAAAGGTAAATTATTTAATATATTTTTTATATTTGTTATATAACTTATATTAAATCTTAATATATTATAAATCAAAACTTATATAAGTAAATAAAGATATAAATAAGTAAATATATTTTTAAAAGTTTAATATCTAAAATATCTTTAAATATTTATTTATTATAAAGTAAAGCTTATATAAAAAAAAATATATATTTTATTAATAAAGATGGGAAAGTTTTATTAAATAGTAATAAATAAATTATTTAATAAATTAAATTATTTATGGTTAAATATATAAAATATTTATTAATTTGTTTATAATTTTATATTATATATTTATTAATTTATAAACTTATTTTAATATATTTTAATTATATTATAATTAATTTATTAAATATAAGTTATAGTTATTTATTTAAAATACCTATATTTTATATATTTATATTTAAATAATTACCTTCTTATAATTATTACTTAACTATATTTTATTATATATTATATTATAATATAGTTATATAATTAAGTTTTATATTAAAAGTTAAAAATATTTTATAAAATTAAATATAAAGCTTTTTATAAGATTTAATTTATATTTAAAAATTAAAATAAAATAATATATATAATTATTAAAATAAGTATAAATTATAAATTTTATATATAATATATTAAAAGGTTAAATTTATTAAAAATATATTTATGAATTATAGTTTATATTTATATATATATATAGGTATAGGTTATATTATTAGTTATTAAGTTATTAATAAGTTATTTTTTAATAATAATAATTTTTAAAAGTTTATTGGATGATTATATTTTATTATTTTGTATTAGTTTAGTTATTATTAAATGTATTAAAATGAATAGTTAAGGGATTATTTTTAAATATATTATAAGATATTTTAATAAGAATATATATATAAAAAATTTTTCTTATAGTTTATATATATTATAATATAAGTTAATATATATTTTAATATTTTAAATATTATATTTTTTAGTAAAATGTTTTTAATTTTTTTAATTTTATAAAGGTTAAAGCTTTATCCTTTTATATACTTTTAAAGAGTTAGTTTAAAGTTAATAATTATTCTTTTTAAATAAATATATTTATAATATTAATTATATTGTTTGGATTTATAAATGATTTTTTAGTATAATAATAAATTTTATATAAGTTAAAATTGGAGGAAATTTAACTTAAATAATAAAATATTAAATAATAAATATTATATATAAAGTTATTAAAATTATTACTTATATATAATATATATAATAAATAATAATATTTACTTAATAAATAATATTTTATTATTAAAGATATAATTAATTACTAATATATTTTATATATATAAATAAATATTAATTAGAAAATTATAAGATATATTTATATTTTTTTTTATTTAAAATAATCCCTTTTTATAAAGTTTTAAATTATTATTATAAAAAATAAAATAAAAGAAAGGAAAAAAAGAAGGGAAATAAATAAATATTATTTTATATTTTTTAATTAAGGCTAATTAATTTTGAATAATTTATTAAGTAAGAAATTAATATATATTATATATAAATATTTAGTTTTTTTATATATCTTATTATTAATAAACTAAGATATAATATAAATATTTAATCTTTTATTATTAAGCTTTTTTTAAGTTTAATATATAAGATATAAAGATATTTTTTATATATATTTTATTTATATATAAGTATATATAATAATTATATATATATAATATATGATTTATATTTTAAATTAAGTAATAAAAAATAATTTTATATATTTCCTTATATTATTATTCTTTCCTAAATTATTTATATATATTTAAATAATTATTATTATATTTTAGAAAAATTTTATTAAAATAATAAGCTAATGTCTTTTAGTAATATATAATTTAAAAAAGTATAATAAATACCTATACTAATATAAGATTATTAGTTTAAATAAAAAAAGATATATATATATATTTAAAAAATAGCTGTTAAATATTAGATATTTTTAATAATATAATAATAACTTATTTAAGTTATAATAATAAAAAAATTATTAAAATAATTAAAATATAAGCTATAAATATACCCTATATATTATTAAATTTTATAAATAATATATTAATAGTTAAATTAATTAAATAATTTAATAAGATTTTAAATAAATATTTTTATTATATAATTATTATATTATTTAATATATGGATTTATTAGAGATTATTAATTAGAAAATTTACTAATATATAAAATGTATGTAAAAAATTTAAAATTATAAAAGGTGTTATTAAGTTAGCTTATTAGTTTTATATATGAAATGGGAAGCTTAATTATTATAATTATATTATTTATAAAAAATTATATTATAATATTATTATAGATTTATTAAGAATAAATAAATATTTAAAATAAAGAGTATTATTTAAATTAATTTTATTATTAAAAGTATATTATATATTAGCTTATAACTTATATTAATAATAATATTAAGGTAAATCTAATATTAATTTTATATAGTAAAAGGTTAATAAATTAGAATAAGTAATTATAAGGCTTAAATTAAATATTATAATAATATTTATTATTAAGCTTATAATTGGAGTAATTTTAAGTTATATAATTTTAATTTAAAGATATTTTATGGCTATAAGGGTTATTTATAATAAGTATAATATTCTTTTTATATTTAATAAAGTTATATATGAAATAAGAAGGATAGATACTTTTTATATTTAATAGTAAGAATAAATTGCCTTTAATATTTAAACTATTAAAAAAAATTTAATTAAAGATTATTTACTAGTATTTATATTATTTATAAGCTATTAAATTATAAACTTAATAAATAGGAAAGGAATGATTTTTATATATGGCTATATATTTTAAAATTATTTAATGGATTATATAATAATATTAAAAGTGTAAAAGATTATTTAAGATAAAGATTTTCTTTCTAATATTTATAGGTAAAGTTTATATTTTAAAAAGTTATTTAAGTTAAGGTTATAAAATTATAATCAAATTAAAAATATTAAAGGGTAAGGATTATTTTAAGGTGTTAAATTTATTTAAAATTAATAAATAAAAGAATTATTTAACTTTAACCTTTATATTATCTATTAAATTTGTAAAATTATAATAAATTTATTATATAATATAATAATTTATAATAAGTAAGGATATATTAGTAATAAAATTAGAAATTATATAATAATAATATTAATATATAATGTTATTAAAAAAATGATTAATATAATTATTAAAATATTCATAAATATAATATATAATATCTTTAAAAAGTTGGAAAGATTTATGAAGTTTTAATTATAATATTCTTATTTAATTATTATTTAATTAAATAGGAATGGGTTATAATTTATATTTAAAATAATTATAAAAAGGATAATAAAATATTTATTTATAATAGTTAACTTTAATAATATAATTAATAAGAAACTGGATCTTATATATAATATAAATCTTATTTATTTATTATTTAAGTTTTATTTAAAGTTAAAAAAATATTATATAAAAAATATTCTTAATAAAAGGTAATTAATAGCTTATATATTAAGATATTATTATTTATTTAAATATTTAGAAAAGATAATTAGCCATTTAACATTAAATTATTAATTTATTAAAACTTTAAAAATTAATAATATAATATAATATTTATTTAATATATATATAAATTATAATATTATATATAAAATATATTTTAAATATAATTAAATTATTTATAGAGTATATATATATTATATATATTAATGATTAGTAAATTAAAATTTATTATATTCTTTTAGTTATTTTTATATGGCTTATAAAACTATTAATTAAATAGTTATATTTTATAATTATTTTAGGTATATTAATAAAGTCTATTATCTTTAATAATAAGGTTATTATATCTTTTATTTTTTCTTTTATATTATTATATTTTTAATTAATTATTTTACTTTACTTTCCTTAAATTATAACTTTTTAATTAACTTAGGTATATCTTTTAATTAAGTTTTTAAAATATTCCATATTTTCTTAACAATAATAATATCTATAATATTATTAATAATATTTTACCATAATATTTATAATATATTATATATATTTAATAAATAATTATCTTATCCCTAATCTTTTAAATTATTTAAAAGTTACCATAATAGCTTTAATTATTAAAAAAAAGGATATTTACCTTTCTTATATCCCTTTTTTTAGATTTTAACTTAAAGATATTATTCTTTTTAATATATATCTTTATATAAATATAAATATATATTCTAATTTAATAATAATTATAAAATATTTCTTCTTATTTTTATAATATATTTTTAAAGCTAAGTTTTATTACTTAAGAAACATTTTTCTTAAAAAAGATAGTTTAATTTATTTAATAAGATTAAATTACCTTATATAAAAAGATCTAAGTTAATTAAGTTTAAGTTAACATAACTTATTATTAAAAACTTCAACCCTAATTATAATAATATTATATTTAAATTACTAAAAATAAGATAATTAATTAAGGCATAAATAATTTAATCACTTTAAATAAATTATTATAAATTAATATATTTTTATATAAATTAATTAATAATAGTTAATTCTAATCTTTTTTAATTACCCTTTTCCTTTAACTTTATAAGATTATATTTTTAATAATACCCTTTTTAAATTTATCTTTTATATTATTTTTATATAATTCATTTATTTTAATTTAGAATAAAAGATATTAAATGATTAATTAATCTTTATTAAAGATTTTAATATTAATTATCCTACCCTTAAAAGTTATAATTCATTAATAAGTTTTAAATTATTATAATTAAAAAGGCTTAAAAAGGCCTTAAATAATTATAAAACTTTTAAAATATTATTTATAAATTTTATCTATAAAATATCAATACCTTTAATTTATAAAATAAATAATATTAAGTTTTAAAAATTTAGTAGAATTATTATAATATAAATTAAAGTTAAGAAATATATAAATCTAATTTTTAATCTAAAGTTTTATATTTATTATTTTATATCTAATAATATATTCTTTAATAATTAATTTTATAATACCTTAACTAATATTATTAATATTATTATTATAATTAAATAAAAGAATAATTATCCTTAATTAAAAGTAAATTAATTTAAATTTATATAGTTATTATTATTTAATATAAAAGATAGGAAAGATAATATAAAAAATTAAGATTAAAAGATAATAAGGTTAAAATAGGAAAAGTATATTAAGTAATTATCTAAGTTAAAAAAAAGCCTTATAATAATACTAAACCTATTAGAAATATTAAATAAATTTTAGCTTAATATTATATTTATAAAAATAAAAGTAAAGGAAATCTTTAATTTTTATTTATTTTATAATATAAATTTATTTATTAATTTTTATTTTTAAAAATATAATAATAAACTTATTTATTATAAAATTATTTTTTTAAAGCTATTAGTAAAAGCAAAATTTCCTTATTTAAAACTTAATATATTTTGGGATAATTTATTTACTTAATTTAAAAAGCTTTAATATTTTAAAACTATAAATAAGTTAATTAAAATTTATATTATATTTAATTTTCTATTTCTTATAATTAAATATAAAAGTTTTAATATTAATATTTCCTAATTTTTTATAATTATTTAAAATTAGGTTATTATAAAATATATTACTTATTTTAATATTATTTAAAGAATTAATTAACTTTTAAAAGTAAAAGGTTATTTTATATTTTCCACTATTACTATTTTTAATATTATATTAAATAGCATTAAAATGTAACTTTATATCTTTTAATAAGATTATAATAAAGAATATAATAAATATTTTATTATTTATTTTATTAATATTTTTATATTATTAAAGTAAGAATAATATATAATATTATATAAATATATTTTAAATATATTTTTATAAATAATAAAATAAGAATTATATATAAAATATATTATAATTATTTTAAAGGATACTTTACCGCTTATAAATAAGGAACTAAGAAAAGTAATAAATATAAATTATAATATATTAAAAAAAAGAAATTTATTATTAAAATATAATTTATATTTAGGAAATATATTAAATTTAAAAGAAATAGCCTAAGATATATCATTATTTTATTAAAAATATTCAAAATAATTAACATTATTTTTAAATAATATATCCTATTTAAAAAGTAATAAAATAAAAGGTAATAAAATAAAAAAGAGTAAATTAATTTTAAAGAATAATTTAAATATTAGAAATTATTATAAAAAATAAATAAATTTTATTAAAAATTAATAAAATATAATAATATATAGGTTTTTATATTTTAGGATTTTAGGAATAATAATATTAATAAGTAATTAAATATTTAAAAAAATAATATTTTTAATTCTATTTATATATTAATTATTTTTTTAAATTATAATATTTACTTTTTTTTTATTAAATTATTAATAAATATAATCTTAAGTAATAAATAATATTATTTAAATAAATAATAGCTAATATAATAATATATTAAAGACCTTTTAATATAACATAATTATAAGCCTTTAATACCTTAAAAATATATAAAGATTTAAAACCTATATTAATAATAATAGCCTTATTTTCTTTTCTTCTTTTTCCTATTCTTATTAAAAGGATAAAATCCTAAAACAAAAGGATAATAAATGATATAATTATATAATATAAATAGAAAGATAATAAAACAATTTAATTTTTCTTTAATAAAGTAATAATTTTTATCTAAAGATTTATTAAATAATAATACTATATATCTCTTATAAGGTAAATAATTATTATAAGATAATCTTATATATATATAAATATATAACATAATAATAATAATAATAATAATAATAATAATAATAATAATAAAAATAAAAATAATAATAAATTAAAATAAAAAAATAAATTAATAAATTATAAAAAAATTAAAATATTATATTAATTAAAAAAAATTTTAAATTAA
>KZ111346.1:0-11541 GCA_002120335.1 Hypoxylon sp. EC38
TTTATTTTACTATAATAATATCACTTTTACTAATTTATATTTTATATATAAACCTAATAATTTAATTATTTAATTAATAGCTTATTACTTATAAAAAGTATCCCTAATTAGCAATATTACTTAAAACACATCGATAAGTTTTTTATAAAATCTCTTATTTGCTTTTTTCTCTTATATTAACTAATATATATAAGCAATTTATATTTTATAACATACCCTACTTACTCTTTTAAAATATAAGCCATTAAATAATAAGAATAAAATTAAGTTTATAAATATAAATAAAGCTAATCCTTTTATACCTAGCTTTTAATTTAAGTATTAAAAGGATAATAAAAATAATAAAAAAATAAGTGAAATAAGTAATAAATTTTATAAGGAGGTAATTTAAGGAATTATTTAAGCTTTAAAAGCATTGTATTAAAGTATTATATTTATTTACTTATTAATATAAAGCAATTAATAATATTAATAAATTACTTATATAAGCTTCTTAACCATTAATTAATAAATCTTATATATTTTATAAATTAAGTAACATTTAAAAGTATTTAAATCTTTATTTTAATAAATTTTTTATTAACCCATTTGCTAATATTTAATTAGTTAATAAATAAAATATTTTAAAGATTTTAAAAACATATTTTTATTATAACTACATATTTTATATATTTATATAACAAAGCTTAGTATTAATTTATTCTTTTTTTTAACGATTAATTTAATTATTTATTAATTATTACTATAAATTTATCATATATATCCTAGGTTAATCTATATATTTTTAAATAAGCATTATAAAGCCATTACCTTTTTTACCATATCCGAAATATCGAGTAGTTTAGCTTTTATTATAAAAGTTAATATTATTAACAAATAAACAACCTTTTAAATAATCAAATTATTATATAAACTTATAATTTATTTATAAAATAATTATTTACTTTTTATATTATTTATAAACAATACATCGCTTAATATAAACAAGGCTTATGCTTTAATACTTTTACCCCTATATTTAATGTATAAGGTATACATTATATATAAATACTTAATTACTTAATTAACCACTATTATATGTTTAGGTTTTAAATTAATTAAATAATAAAAAAGCTATATAATTGCAAATGTAACATTAAGTTTAATTATTATTATAATATATAAAATCGATTTCACACACTTTTAAAAAGCTTTAACCTTTACTTTAGTAACTTTTCCCTTATACTTAAAAAGTAGCTTAAATAATAAAAAAGTTAATAAGATTTAACTATTATTATTTAGTTAAAACTTAGCTACAATTCTTTTAATATAACTATTATAAAATAGGAAAATAATTTATTATTCCCTATTTTTAATTATTTTAATTTTAAAATATCAGCTAATTAATCCTTAATCCTTTATTTTATATAAGCTTTTTAAGTAATTAATCACTTTTTATACCTTAGCCATATGTTTAAAAACATTTATTACTAATATATTATTTATATATACTAACATATATACCTTTTTATTAATTATATAAAAAAGATATAATTCTTCCATTAATATAACAAGCCTTTTAAGCTTTAAGGTGTTTTTTATTTCCTTATATTATAGTAAAAAGGAATTATATAACTTATATAAAACTTTTAAAAGCTTAATACACTTTTCATCCCTATTTTTATAACTTTTAAAAAGCTATATAACAATTAATTTCCTACCCTTTTAAAAAGCATTTACAAATATGTTTTTAACATTAAATTACCATATATTTAAATTAAGCTTTATAACTAATACCATTATTATTCAAAACGATTTTATTATAAACATAGTAGTATATATATTTTAAAGCATTAAATATTAAAGATTACCTTACATAATAAGTTAAAATTTACACTTTTTTAAATACTTATCCTTATTAAATTTATATATAAATATTTACTTTAAAAAAAGTAAAATATTCTTTACTTTATTACGCTTTATAACGTATTATATACCATTTTTATTAAACGCTTAAATTTTTTCCCATATATTTTTTTTAAATTACTCGCTAAGTGGGTAGCTTATTAAGTCCTTATATTCCTTTAATAATAATCGTAAAAGCTTATTTTAATAAATCTTTAATTTACTTAAGGTTATGTTAATTCGTTTAACGCTTTTTTAATACACTATTATAAAGATTATTATATATAATATTTAATATTTTTAATTTCCTTAATAAATTATTTTTTATTAATTAGGTAGAAAGGTTTTTAAAAAGTTAAACTATTTTAATTTAACAAGTAAAAAAATCTTTTCCTTATTTTTATAAATTAAAATTATAAAAGCTAAGTTACTTAAGTTTTTTTTTTTAAGTTTTTAACCTTTAAGTTTTTTACTTTTTCGTTAAAACTTAATAAGCGCTACTATAATATATAATTAAGCTTTTAACCCTTTTAAACAACCTTTTCCACGCCATAATTATAATATTAATATACCACCTTTTTTACTTTTATTAATATTTTTCCTATTACTTATTAAACTTAAGTATTAATTAAATACTTTTATTTTAAAAGAATTTTTTTTTATAAGGTTTATAATCCCTTAAAATAATTATCTAATACTTAATAAAACATTATCTTTTTTTATTCCCGATTTTAAAATTCTTTTAAGGGTTAAAAATTTAAAGAATTAATTACCTACTCGTATACTAAGCTTTCCTTTAATAAGTTATTTACTCGATTTTAAATTTAAGTTTATAAATATATTTTCCTTTAATTTTAAAACTTCCAATTAACCATTTAACTACTTTTTAACGTTTACACCCCCTAGCTTAATAATTTACTTTATATCTTAATAACTTAATAACTTTTTTTCCTATAAATTTAATATTTAAAATATTCTTTCCTTTATTAATTATTCCTTTAACTTATTAACTTTGTTAATTTTTAATACTTTTAAGCTAAGTATTAAGTATTTAACTTTTAAAATATAAAATATTTCCTTATTAAATTATATATCTTATATAGTAATTATTTTTTTTTCTTTAAGGATTTATATATGATATAAATTAAAAGCTTAATATTTTATTAAATACCTTATATAAGCTTTTCTTATTATTTTAAATATTTTCCTATTTATATTATATCTTTTTTTTTTTTAATAGGTAAGCTTTATACTTATATATATAAATATTATTTTAATTAAATTATAAATTGCTTGTTAATATCTTAAAAATTTCTAGGGTATAAAATCTAAAATATTATTTAAATTAATTATTAAGTACTTTAATTAGTAAATATATATAATAAATAAAGCTTAGGCTTTTATTAATTAATTAAGCTATTATTTAAGTAATTTTAAGCTAAAGGTTAACTAGTAATTTAATTTTAAATTATATTTTAAATATTTAGTTAAATATTTCTTACTTTATTTATTTTATTCCTCCAATAAATTCGTATATATAACTTAATAAAACCTTTAAGTTAATTTTCTTTTATTTCGCCTAATATTTAAATCTTATTAATTTTTAATAAGAAAATATTACACGCTTATTATTATTATATATTTTATATATGTTAAGTTTAAATTATTTTTATACTTAACTTTTAAATAATTAAAGTTAAATAGCTATTATTACCTAGCTTTTATTTATAAGAAAAAATATAAAAAGTATTCTATTATATTTATTCTTAATTATAAATAGTATATATAATCCCTTATATCCTTTTTTATAAAAAAATAGGTTTTAAATTATCTTTTAAAATAATTTAATTAATTATTTTTTAAAAGGTTTTTTACTTATAACTTAATGAGTATATATTATAATGTAATATTTATATTTAATTTTAAAAGTTTCATTAATTTTTACATTTTAAACTTTATAAACCAAAGTTTTAAAAGCTTTTAACCTTAAGTATTTAAAACATTTATATTAAAGATTCTTTAAATTATTTCATAGCTTTAATAAATCCTTACTAAGTTAATAAACTATGTGTTTTTTACTAGTTTTTAAAATGTTTATTATACTTATTATACTTATAAATATATTATATGGAATAATTATTAATAAAGCTAATGGGATAAATAAATAAATAAAAAGGGACTTATATTTAAAGAAAATTAAGTTATGTTTATATATAAGTTACTTTATTATGTTACTTTTTTTTAATTTTTTAAAACATAAAATATAATTTTAACCATTATATTAAATATTTGCTATACATAACTTAGCCTTTAAAATAATATTTACATAAAATCCCTTTATTACTGCTATATTTATTAGTATTAAATTGTGTGTATTAAGCCTTAATTTACTTATAAGGCATTTAAAAATTACTTATTTTCTTATATTAATAATTAGGAAGCTTATGGTTTTTACCTAAATTATATTATATATATTTATAAGTTTAAATGATTTAAAGACTAAGAGCTTTTTATTATTAATTAGGTTAATTAATCTATAATTATTTATTATAATATTCTTTAAAAGTAAGTGTTTTTTAATTTTAAAAATAGTAAAAACCTTTAAAGCCATATAATTTTTAATAATTTACTTTATAAGTTCCTAACTCTTTTAAAGTAAATATAGGTTAATTAATATTATAGCCATATTTCCTAATTAATTTTCTCCCTTTAAGTTTTTACCCTTTTAATGGTTAGCTTTATTTTTATTAATTAGTTTTACTTTTTACTTATAAGTGTTAATCTTTGCTTTAAGCTATTTTTAAGTAAGGGTTTAATAAATTATTTAAATTTCCTTATAATGTTTAACGTTTAATAGTTTAATTAAGCAATTTATCTTAAAAGTTACCATGTATTAAAAACATATGTATTTTTTTAAAAGCTATTTATATATTTAACTACTTTTTAAATATAAGCACTTATTTTTAATTTATAATTTATTGCTGTTAGCGTTTTTACTAATGGCTTTATTAAACCTTATATTTATTTTATTTCCTTAAATTATGATAAATTATGTTTTAATCCTTTTTTTCTTAGTATTAATGTTTTAAAAATATAACCATTTACTTTATATTAAAATTTATTAATTTAAGGTAAGCATTAATTATCCTAGTTAATCGGTTTAAATTGCTAATTAAAGCTAGGTATTAACTTATATTAAATTAAAACACACTTTCACCACTTTTAAAAATACTTTAATAGCTAATAACCCTTTTACATTTAAAAAACGATAAGCTTTTATATTTTTAAATGTTTAAATAAATTTTAAAGTTTAAACAAGGGATAAGGTACTTAGCATTTTTGCCTTAATAAGTATTTTATAATATCTCTTTTATATTTAAATAAGCATGTTAATATATAAGGAAGTTAGGTTGTTTTTAAATATTTTAATTATAGCTTTTATATCGTGCCATCCTTAATATTTTAATTCGAATAATATAACATTTATAATTTTTATATTAACGGTTTTTTTAACCTAGGCTAAAATGGTTACGTAACACTTTTTAATTACCATATATTCCTTTTTATAGCTTTTATAATTTACCAAAGCAACTTTATATAAAGCTTATAACTTATTAAATTTAAAAGGCTTAAATAACTTAACCGATAAAAAAATCTTTAATACATTAAATATACCGCTTAATATAGTATTTAGCGTTAATTAAAGTAAGATAATTGTTAAACTATCGGCTATTTCGCTGAATAAAAGTTTAAGCAATTATATAATTAATAAGTTACGCAATATAACCGTTATAATAAATACTCGTAAAAGATTATAATATTTCTTTTTTACTTCCTTTACTTTTATTATTAATTAATCCCAATTAATTAAGTCTTTAATATATTTATTAACACGCCTTTAATTTTCTTTATTAGCTATTAAAATTTAAATTAGCTTTATAAGATTAACCAGCTTATTAAGTTACTTTAAGTTAATATATTACCAAACCTTATACTTTTTTAAAAATTAAATTAAATAATAATATTAAACCATAAAGTTATAAATACTTAAGCACTTAACATATTTAAGCGATTTGTTTAAAGTTTTTATAATTAATTAAGTTAAAGTATAAGTTACTTTTAAAGTTAATTAAATAGTTAACTTTTTTTATAAAAAAAAGATTTAAAATTTTAAAATAAATTTATATATAAGAAATTACTTAAAGTATTAACGTTAAGCGCAATCCGGGTTTATAACTATCACATAATTATTATAATATTAAATTTTTTAATTAATTAAATGGTATAAATTATTAAAAAAGAAAAAGCTTTGCTTTTAATTAATAGTGTGCTTTAAATACGTATAAAACTGCCCACTAGGTCACATGCTTTACACGTGACTCGACATTTTAAAACTATGACATATTATTATTAAATATTAAAATAAATATTAAAAAATCACTAATACTAATATATAAAGGAGATTTACTTATATAATATTCTTATATATTAAGAAAATTATATGCTTATAAAGAAATATTATTTTACCTTATAAAAAGTATATTTATAATATTAAATATTAACATATTTTCCTTTTTAATTTTAAATAAAATAATAGGCAATTTTTTTCACATATTTTTTTTAACTTGCTTAATCTTATTTTAACTATTAAAAGATATAAAAAAACCTTCTTTTTATATTATTAGCCTTAAGTTATAAATTAAAATTAATTTTTTCTTAATAATTATATTTTAATTCTTTTCCTATATTAATATTATAAAATTATTATTTATTAATTATTTAAACTTATAAAATAAAAAATTCCACTTTTTTATTTTAATAATAATTTAAATATTTAAAAACTTATTCAAATTTAAACTAAGGTTAATAACCTTTCCTAATAAAATATATACTTTAAGATTTACTTTCTTTTATTAAATATTAATAATTAAATTAATAATATAATTTTAAATAAAACTTACTATTTTATTATATACTTAAATATAGCTTTATAACATATAACCTAAGTTATTATTTACTTTTATAACTTATTTCTTTACTAATATAGTTAAATTAAAAGAAGATATAAAAAATATTACTTTAAATTAATATTATATTATATACTTTTACTTACCATTATTAATAAATAAATTATTATTTAATTTTTTTACTTACTTATATACTAATATATTTAAAATAAATAAAAGAAAATAGTAAAACACTTTCTTAACTTAAACTTATATTAATTACTCTCTTTTATTATTATTTATAAATAGGTTATTTTTTTCCTTAGCTTAATTTCCATTTAATATAATAAAATAAAATAACTAAAAATTACACTTATAATAAATCCTTCCTAAATATTATTGCTCATTCTTATTAATAAATAGGGAATTATTACTACCTTTTTTATCTTATAATTTCACTAATATAATTAAGGCTAAAATAAATTTAACCTTAAATTGTTTAATTAAAGGTAAAATTTATTTTTAATATATAATAATATAAATATTATAAACCCTTTTTTTAATAATATTTTTAACAAATTTTTAAAACATTATATCCTTATTAAGTAAAGATTTTATTATTATATTATTATAATTCTTAAGTTATATTATATTAATTTTAAACATTTAAGTTACCTTTAAATAAAAAATAAATTTTATATTAAAGTTAACTTTAATATAAAATATTAATTCGTTAAATTTATATTTTAAAATAATATCTTAAATAAGCTAATCTTATAAAAAGCAAAAAGTATTTTTTATTATATAAGAAATAAAAATATTAATAACCCCTAAAATATAATTATTAAATTAATTCCTAAATTAAGCTTTAATTAAACTTATATTACGTAAGCTTAATTATTAATATTAATATAGCCTTAACATCTTTTTTATTAATATAATATTAATAAAAATATATATTAATTTATAACTTAATTATTATATTATCTTATATATAATATAAAGATTTTATTACTAATTATTTAATATTTATCTTCTTTATTTCCTTATAGTTAAATAATATATATTTAATTTTATTACCTTTAGTGAAATTAATAAAAAGCTATATATATTAAAACCTATTTTAACCTATATAATAAATGATACCTATACTATAATATATAATAGGAAAAGGCTTAAAAGAAGGTTATAAAAGCCCTTAAGGATAGGTTAAAAATCCTTAAAAATATTATAAATTATTTATATTATTACATTCCTTCTTTTATTTATTCATAATAATTATATAAAAAAATAAATAACAAAAAAAATAAACAATATAATTTACTTTATTATTAAATCAAATAATTCTTTTATAAGATAAATTATTTTTAACTTTATATATACCAAATAATACTTATTTATTATTTTCCTTATATATATTATAATAAACTATCCTTAAATAATTAAAGAAGTGAATAATAAAGAATAAAAAAGGATTTAATTTAAATAATATTAATTAAAAACCTAAATTAAACGATAATAAAAAGAATAACTTTACATTAAAAATTTTAAAATTAGCCTTATATTAATTAAGAATTAATAAGGTAAATATTAAATCTTATAAAATAAAATCTTAATTCTTTTTATTCCTTTTTAAGATTAATATTATATATATAATAATAAATAAATATTATTAAATATACCCTTAACAATTTTATCAAATATAATTATTAATTAATTTATCACCTTTGCCTTATTATATAACACCTTATAAAGCTAATATTATCAATTATTTATATTTTAATAAAAAATATATATAATTAATATAGGAATAAATAACTAACAAATTTAATTAAATTTAATAATATTTTATATAAAAAGTTAGTTAATATTAAAAAGCACATTTAAAGGGTTAAATCTTATTAACTTAAATTAAATTAACTAATAAAAAAATTATATATTATATTGAAATAGTTTTAATAAAACCTTTATTATATAACTTATTACTTAAAAAAATTAAACATTAAAATTAAGAAAAAACCATTAAGATTAATAAACATATATATAATAAAACTTATTTTAAGATATTATTAAACTAAGAAAACTAATATATATAATTATTATTATTAAGATAATTATTAAAACATAATATAAACTAATTAAATTACATAACAAATTTTTATAATAAATTTATGAAAAAAATAAATCATTATATTAAATCCACCTATCCCTTTTAATTATAATAATAGATTTTACCTTAACTATAATTAAAGAAATTATAATATATATTAATAACATTACCTTTCCTATTTTAATTAAAAAAACTTTAATATATGTTAAAGTAAATATCTTTTTAATAATATTAAATAATTCCTTTAATTATATACAAATCTACCTCCTTTATTATAAGTTTAAGTTTTTTATTTAAACACCAAAATCCTTTAAATGGGAATATTTAAATAATTTATTAAATAATAGATTTTTTATTATAATAAATATATTTTAAAACTTCTTTACTTTTAATATTAATTTTAAGATATTTTATTAAAAAGAAATAACCTTAATTAATAACTTCTTTAATAAAGAAAATATATTTATCTTCTAATAATAAATAAAAATAATATTCTATATATTTCTCCTTTAGCTTAAGGCCTTTCTTAGAAGTTTTAAGTAAAATATCTTAAAAAATTAAGAATAATTATTTTATTTAAATTCCTAAAAAGTAAATAATTAATTAAATCTTTAAAAAAACTTAATCCACTTAAACTCTTAATAAAATTTAGAAATAATTATAATTATTTTATTATAATTAAAAAATATATAGAAAAATTTTTAACTTAATTTAAAAAAGCCTTTAATTTTTTAAAATATATATTTAAATAAATAAATAAACTTATAAAATAATAATGGTAATATATCCTTAATAATTATTATAAATATTTTTATTTAATTTTATAAATTTTAAATTATATTATTAAATTTAATTAAGTTAAGGATTAAGATTAATAAATTATTAAATAAGATATAGCTTTAATTAATCCTATATGTTTAATTAAGATTACTTCCCTTTTCTTTATTTTAAATAAGTGGTATCCTTTTATTTAAAGAAGTAAAATCTTAAGATTTTATTAGAAAAACTTTTTTGAAAAAGAGATTAAATAACTTAATAAATTATTTATATTAAAAAAAACTAAAAGTACTAAAATAAATGGCTAATGTTATAAGATTTAATTATAATATTTATAAATTTCAAATTAACTAATAATAATATTTTAACCATATGAAAAAAAGGCTAAGTTAAAAATAACTTAAAATATATAAAAACCAATTATTTATACAAAATAAAAACCTTTAATTATAATATATATAACTTAATATTAAGGATATTAGCTTATATTTTTATTTCCTATATAACTTTTAAATAACTTCTCTTTACCTTTTAATAATAATTTTATTTATTAATTATAAATTAACTTTAAGCCTTTTAAAAATTAAATTATATAACGATATTTTAATAATTAAATCCTATAAATAAAAATTATTTAAAAGTTTAAAAATAAATATAATTTCCATATTAACTAATAAATATTTTAATAATATTTAATAAAGTAAAAATTATATTAAAAAAAATGAAATATTAATATTATTAAAGCTAATATTTTTAAATTTTTTAAAACAAGGATATTATATTTCGATATTATTATATACTTAAAAAAGAAATAACTTAAAATTAATATTTTATAATAATCCTTTAAATATAAGTTATAATAATAACAAATAAGCTATTATAAACTAATTAATTATTTAATTAAACTTATAGAATATATAAAATATTTTATATATTATTAGAATATTTATAATAAAAAAATCCTTAAATAATTATACAATATATAAAAACTTAATATTAATATTTCCCTTATTATTTAAATCCGCTTTAAAAATGGTATAATAAAAAGGATAATAAATCTAATTAAAAAAATATATATTTAGATTTAATTATACTATTTTTTTAAGTAATATAATAAAATAATAGGTCTTCTCGAAAATTTAAATCGAAATTAAATTTACAAATTAGTTTAAAAATATTTAAAACTAAATATTATAAAAAATATAGCTTATAAAAAATATTATTAATAATACTTATAAATTGTATAATAGTATAAAAAAAGGAAGTAATTTAAATAAAACCTATAAAATATAATTTTTTTAATTTCTAATTTAAACTTTATATAATTTATAAATAAATATTAAAAGCTTTGCTTTACCAATTTTAAAATCTATATTAGTATTAATATATATTCTTATAAGATATTATAAATTAATGTTAATTAATTTAACTTTTTATTTACTAATATATTAAATTAATATCTTCTTATTATTATTAAGTTAAGCTTTTAACCATTTTAAATTTAAATAAATTATAAAATTAAAACATCTTTTATAACTTAAATATAATTCCACCTAATTAATTTTAATAAACTAAAAATAATTATAATTAATTTAAATGATATAATAATTAAATAACGTTAAGGTAATTATATTATAAAATCTTATAAATAAGGGATTAATAAAGAAAATAAAAAGATTAAATAATGGTAGGTATAATTGTTAAAAAGTATAATAAAGCATTAGATTATATATTATTTAAACCTATTTAAAGGTATATAAGTTATAATAATTTAAATTTAAACTAATAATTAATATAAGGTTACTTTAAAATTTTAATTAAATA
>KZ111348.1:0-10662 GCA_002120335.1 Hypoxylon sp. EC38
AATATAATAATAAAATAAATTTAAATATTAAAAAAGTTAATAATAAAAAAAAGCTTTTATAATAAAAGAAAAACCTTAATTAATTAATATTTAAAAATTATAACTAATTTAAATAAAAGTTAATATTATAATAAAAATACTTAATAACTTTTATAAATATAACTTTTAAATTATATTTATTTTAATTTAATTATTATATAATATATTAACTTTTTATTAAATAATTAATAAACCTTATTTATTTAACACTTTTAAACTTTTTACCTTTATATAATATAATATACTTATTATAATAAAAGAAATTAATATAATAGCCCTTATAATATTAAAATACTAGGTTAAGTAAGGCCTTTATTTAACGTTTTTATACCTTAAATTTACCCATCCTTATACAAGCCAATATATAACTAATGATTCACTTTCCTATTTTAGCTACTTTTTTTTACTCACATAAAGGTACCTTTTTCATAAACTTAGGGCATATACTATTAATTAAAATATTCACTAATAACGTTCAAAATCCCTTTATTTAAATATATATTTTAGTTAAATAAGTTTTATTAAGTTATTAATATTTATTAGCATAATAAATATCTCTATTATATTATATAAGTTAAGTCATTTAAAAATATAATTTTAAATATATTTAGCACGGGATATAATTAATTACTTTAATATAAATAATAACATAATTTCTTAGGCTATTATAAGTATAAAAATATATTAGAAATTCACTTAAAACTTATCCCTATTTAATATTCTTAATATATTAATATTCTATTAATATTATTTTCCTATCCTTTTTTCTTCTTTTCCTCTTTTCTTTTAATAATAATCTTTATATATTAGATATTACCACCTATAATAAAAGTATATTAAATACCCTATTTATATTATTTATATTATATTTTTTTAATGTAATTCTTTATTTACCTTCTTTATAAATCTTTCCTTTATACCTAATATTTTTACACTTATTAATTTAATATTGGTTTCTTATCCAAATTCTTATATATACCTTATTATTAACAACTTAAATAAGATACTTATTAACCGATAATATCCTTATTATAAGTGTTATAATAAAATAATTATTAGCATACCTATAATTAATACGGCTATACTTAAAGTTAATAAGGAATAGGAGGAATTTCTATAAGTTTATTATAGCTTTATTTATTATTAATAAGGTTACATTTACAATTATTTCATTATCTAACTTTATTACTTAGCCTTTATAAACTTTATCATCTACAATACTTATTAAATCGCTTTTAAATCCTATTACTTTATAAGTATCCTTATTATATCCATTATATCTTTACATTCTTCATTTTTTACTAATAATAATATTTTAAATTAATTACCTTAAACTTATCCTATTAGCCCATAAGCTTTTTAATATTTATAAAATGTTTATACTTACTATTAAGGCAAGGATTATTATTAAAAATAAAGACTTTATTAACTTATAATAAGCTATTATTAAATAAAATAATTAATATAAATTTTACTTATAACTTTATTAAATGCTTTTCTAAGTAATAGTTAATAAAAATGCTTTCTTTATTATTAATAATTTTATCTTAATTAATAATAAGGCTTTTAAAGTTGTTACTATATTTAGGGAATCTTTAATTTTTATATTTCTCCCTTATAATAATAAACTACTTATAGCTTTTTTAATAAGTATATTATTCTCCTAAGTTAATATAAAAGATATGGTGTTTATAACCATTTTATTATTCCCTTTAATTAACATAAAACCTATAAGCCTTTTAACCATTATATTATCCTTAAAGGTTAATTTAACATTTATAAGCTTTTTAGCTATTATATAATCTGTCCTAATCTATATAAGACTTATGGCGATTTTAATAATATTATCACTTTTATTAACTATTCTAATATATATAACTATTATCTTCGTATTAATAAATAAACTAATTATATATTTAAGAATGAGTATTTATCTTATATTTTTATCTTTTAAATATCCTCCTTTTATTACTTAATTTATAAACTCCTTTTTAACCATTATTAATTATAAAATGCCTAGTAATTTATAATAACCTTTAATCCCTTAATTAGGGTTAAGCTAAGCTTAGCAAAATTAATTTAATAATTAAAACTAAATATACTATAATAAATATTTAATTTCCTTAATAGGATATATATGTATAATTAGTAATAATAAAACTTAAGGTTTAAAAGTAATAGGTTATATTAAATATAGGGTATCTTTAAATAAATAGGATAAGGGCTTTGACATTTTATTTTTAATAAGTGATAATATTTACCTTAAATATTTTAATAAAAATATTTTTAAGTTTACTAAAATATCTAGCCTTAGTTTATTATTAACCTATTATACTTTTACCTAAATTAATTTATCTCTTAATATATTAATATTTTAATATAGTTTTTATATATAGTTTAATAAAGTGACCAATCCCCTCTTATATCCTTAACAATAATATTAACCTTATTTAATAATTTATTAATATGTAATAATTAAAAACCTTAAAAGCTAGTTACTTTTAATAGCTATATATATATAGTTATAAAATTAAGTCCTTTTTTATTAAACAATTAACTCATAAGATTAAGGCCTTAAGTAACATTTAACCTTAAATTTTAAATTTAATAATTACAAAGGTTAATATAAAAGGAAAACCTATTTAATTAAAAGGCTTAAAACTTACCAAAGATATATTCTTCTTTAATATATAAACTTCCGTTAGAAATAATAATAAAAAACCTTTGTTAAACCCTTTTAAATAAAATGACTTAATTTTTAATAATAATATTAATATTACTTACTTTTAAAAATTATATAATAATTAAAAAAATATTAAAGTTTATTATATATACTAATAAACCTAGGCTTAAGATGAATGCTTTTATGGTGAATTTATTATTATTAAGCATTTTTAATACTTAATAAGTATCTTCTATTAGATATAATAGATATGTCTTTTATAAAGGGGAAATTAGCTAATAATTTTAAGAGCTAAATTATTTATTAATTTAAACCCTTTTATAAGATTTTTAATCTTATGTAATATCTTTAATATTTGCTTAAATAAAAAGATATAAACCTTTTAACCTTATTTTCTAAAAAATAAAATAATGGCTTATAGGCTTATAAAATATTTAGTTTAAATTATATAAAGTGATGATAAAACTAGATAAACTAACGATATATTTATATATATTAAACCTAATATAAATTAATAACATGGATATTTAATCTAAGATATAGCTTTAATAGAAATTTTTATATCTTTTTTACATATTTATATTAAATCTAAATAAAGCTATTTCCAATTTATAAGGTTGTTTTAAGCCTTATTAAAGCTATCCTATACTTTAATTCCTAAAGCTATAAAAGGCTTATTTGAAAACTTATTAAATAGCTTTTTAAGTAGCTTAGGGATAGGGCTATCAAGCTTTTAATTAAGCTTAAGAAAGTAGCTATAATCATTATTATCGTTATTATTATCATCGACGAAAAGGAAGTAATTATTCATAATATAGTATATAGCAATAATAAAAGTAATAGTAAGAATAATAATAAAAAAATAACCTTAATATTAATTAATAAAAAAGATATAAAAATTTCTATTAAAGCTATATCTTAAATTAAGTATCCACACTACTAATTTATATTAGGTTTAATATATATAAATATATCATTAATTTATCCAATTTTACTATCACTTTATATAAACTAATTTAATTATACTTAAAATAATAATTACTTTATATTTATTATTTAATAAAATATCTCTTAATAATGTTAATTTTATTAAGATAAGCGTAGGTTATAAATGCCATATATATTATATTAGAAGGTTAAGTTTATTAAAAATATGCGTAAATTATACTTTATACTTATATATAATTATAAGTATAAGGTGTATTTTTAGCTACTAAATTATTAGCCACTTAAGTATATTTTAACAATTTTTATATTTTAAATATTATTATTTTTTAAGAATTATTAACTATATATTAACCGCTTATATAGGACAGCGAATTAGGATTTTATTATCCCAATTTATTAATCTAAAAGGATTACGGTAAAGAATTTTATCTAAAGTTTAAATCATAGGAAAAGTTTACTATCTCCTAGCTTAAATAACTCCTCATATTATTAAATATCCATTTGCTAATAGGCTTTTCTAAGTATAATAGTGATATATCTTTGGCAGGTTCGAGCTAATAAAAGTTTCTATAAAAAATCACAAAAGGTATACTTCTAAAATCCTTATTAAATTTATCTTAAGCCTTTATATTTAAATATAAATTTAATATTAAAAGGTTATTTCGTTTATTATATTACATTTATTATATTATATTTATTTGCTACCGAAATATTAGTTTACTTCTATAAGGCCTTTTTACGATTAGAAATATATAACTTAATAAAAAAGAAATCCATTATTAAATAAATTATAATACTGCTAATATAAGTACCTATTAAGCTTAAAGTAGTAGTGATTTTAATTCTCCCACGAATTTCTCTACCATTAAATGCTTTAACTAATAAGCTAATCGTTATACTTTTACTAGTTTTACCTTCGCCACTAATTTAAAATAGTAACTAATTATTAATAAGTAATAATGTTTAAGTATTGCTATTATTATCCGTTATACCCTCTTTCATTTATATATTAACATTATTTAAATATACCTAATAGAATAAAATATAATGCTACTTATTATTTCTTATTAAGCTTTCTTACTTAGCTAAAAACCTGCCTAAATTAAACTAAGCAAAGCTATTAAGGTTATAATTAAGTGTAATTATTATTAGGCGATTATTTATTAATAAAAAGGGGTTTATAAAATATCTTATTAATTAAATTAAATCTTCGTTTATATTAAAAAGTTTTATTATAACTTATATTAATAGTTATCCTTTAATAGTTTCTAATGTAAATACCATTATATTAAATTATATTATTCTCATATCCCTTTTCCTATTTACCTTAATAGAAATATTACTATTTAACTAATAAATTAAAATGTACTTTTTAAATACTAATTACTTAATTTATTAAACTATAACTATTAAGTAAATTACTTAATAATATAGTAAGATTATTAACTATAAGTTTATTTAAAGTTATTATATTAATGGATAAAGTTACCTTATACCTATATATACTAATTTTAACATAGTTTAATAACATAAATATTTAATTTAAAGTATAAGAGCTATAGTAATTAAAATATTATTTTTATATATTTATACTTAATTTAAGTAAAGCTATTCCTAATTATAGCTTTTATAGCTTATACTTTATTTTCTAAGGCTTTAAAGGGCTTATAGCTTGTTAAAAGGCTTAGGGGCTATAATATTAGGCTTTTTATTAAGCTTATTAAAAAGATAACTAAAATTAATATGTTTATTAATAAAAAGGGATAAGTTATATATAATATAAGAGCAATAATAAGATCGATAATAGGAATTTTATTTTAATATTAATAAGAAGAAAAAATATATAATTTTCTATTAAAGCCATATTTTAAATTAAATACCAATATTACTAAATTATATTAAGATTAATATATTCCTATAAATATAAAATGACTTTATTTATTAATATAATAACTTTATAATAAACAATCTTTTAATTATAATATAATATTATAATAGTTAAGCTTATTTATAATAAGCAAGTTTATAATCCTTTTTAAGCTATTTTATAGGATAAATAATTAAATAAAGCTAAAAAAGGCTTAAAGAGTAGTGTATTCCTAACGTAGGATTATATTACCCTTAAAAATGCCAAGAGTTTATTTATATCTCTCGCCTTATCTACCATATTATCTTTGTTCTAATATTCTTTCTTATCGTTACTATTATTAAAATTATTAAAATTTATATAAAGTTATGGTATATTCATATATATTAAACCTAACATAAGTTAATAATATAAATACCTAATTTAAAATATAACTTTAGTAAAAATTTTTATACCTTTTCTTTTTATTAATATAAAGGTTATTTTCCTATTATTATTTTTACTATTACTATATGATATATTATATTATAAATAACTCTTCTCTTTTTGTTAATAATGATAATAATTATAATATTTTCTTAATAAGCTTAATAAGGAGCTTAATAGCCTTATATCCCTAAGCCACTTAAAGAGCTATTTAATAAATCCTTAAACGAGCCTTTTATAACCTTAGGAAATAAGGTATAGGATAACTTTAATAAGGCTTAAAACAATAACTAAGTTAAGAAAGGTTATTAAAAAGTGATAATATAATTAGGAATAGCTTTATTTAAATTTAATATAAATATATAAAAAAGATATAAATTTTTATTAAGGCTATACCTTAAATTAAATATTCATATTATATATTTATATTAGGTTTAATATATATAAATATACCGTTAAATTATCTTATATTGTTAAAATATACGATCCTAATAAGGACTCTTCTCTTAAGACTTACTAAGCAAAAAAAACTTATATTTAAAAAATAAGGAAGAAGTTATTAATAAAAAAAGGGATAAGATTATTAACCTAAAGCTTAAAAGATAAATTAAGAATATAAATATATAAGGATTAATACTTAATATATAACGCTAGGATAATTATTATAATACTACTTTAAAAAAGAATATGCTATATAAAGAGTTGCTTATATAATACTTCTACTTTAAGATAAGGCTAAATATATCAAATATTTCAGCTATAAAAGCCAAAAAGGATTATAATAATAATAAGATATAAATTCTATAAGAATTTTAAAGGTTATATATAACTTTTATTTAAAACTATATAATAATAAATATTATTAATAATATCCCTAAATTAAGTAATAAGGAATAAAAAAGTCCCTTTAAGTTAATCTAAGAAATAAAGGTAAAAGTAGCTATTACGCGGGAAGCCTTATAAAGCTCTCCTAGCGATTATATTTCTGTAAATTTGTAAAAAAAAAAAAAAAAAAAAAAAACTCTTATAAAATACAAAGAAACCAAATATAAAGATAATAAAATAAAGTATAAAATTATAAATACCCTAACCAAATTTTATAGTAGTATATAGCAATAAGACCTAATACTAAAAAGATAAACGGATAAGATACTAATAATATTATTTAAAAAAGAAGATATTAAGCTTTCTAAAAGCTATAAACCACTATTCTTAATAAATATAAATTATAGAATATTAATAAAAATATTAATATAAAGACTTATAATAATCTTAGGAAAGGTAATTAGCATATAAAAATCTACCTTCCCCTAATATAAACTTATGGATAATAATATTAAAGCTATATAATAGTTAATTTAAAAGGCTTATATAAAAATATTTTATATTTATATATATTAATCCTAATATAGTATAATAATATAAATACTTAATTTAAAATATAAAAGCCATAATAATTAAAGTATTACTTCTATATATTTTATATGCTTAAGTAAAGCTATTCTAAACCTTATTATCTAATATAAGTATATAATAGTAAAGCTAATAGCTTATATTTTATTTCTCGAGATTTTAAAAGGCTTGTTTGGTAATTTGTTAAGATATTTAAGGATTGGGCTATTAATCTCTTTATTAAGCTTATTAAGAAAATAGTTAAGGTTAATATTATTATTAATATAGTATAAAAGGTAATAATAGGAGCGATAGGAAGCTTATTTTAGCCTTAATAAGAAGAAAAGATATAAAATTTTCTATTAAAATATACCTTAAATTAGGTATTTATACTACTACTTTATATTAGGATTAATATATATAAATATAAGGTGTCTTTATTTAAAAATATAATACCTTTATATAAACTTAATTTAGAACTTAAATAATAAGGAGGAGAAGATATATTATAAGGTTTTATATAAGTACTTATAGAACTTAATAAAATCTATAAATATTCTCTTTTTTATTAAATAGATTTAAATATTATATAGTATAAGAAAACGAAAATTAGGGCCTTTAATAATAACTTCTTTAGTAATTTAATAAAGATTATTAGTTAAGTAAGGTAAGATAATCCTATTAACTACTTACTATTTATTATCTTAAAAAAGGAGTTAGTAAGAAGGATATTGGGTAACTATATGTTAAAATATCGAATAAGTTAACTTATAAATACTTGTCCTAAAAATGCTAATGTATATAAATAATATAGTAATAATACTTTAAAGTTAGAAAAAAGCAACCTAGTAAAAATAATATTTAACCTATTTAATTAAGTAAGTGAATTAAGGATTAATTAAGATAATTATTACTTATTTAAGATAAGGGAGCAGCCCTTATATATACTTAAACTAAATAAAGATATTTATTAAAACTAATCCTTATAAATATTTACTTAAGGATTAATATTAATATAAGGGATAACTATATACCAATTTTTAAGGACTTATAGCTTAAGTACTTCCTTTGATAAAAGATTAAATCTAAGTGGCTAATTCCTTAATTATATTATAGATATAATATTAAGTAAGATTCCTATATATAGGAATATATAATAAAAAATTAAAATAAGAATATTAATAGATAGGAATATATATAAAATAAGAATATTAATAAATAATCTAAAATAGCTAATAGTATAAGAAGGATATATATAAGGTTTAAGCTTGTAAACCTTATAATAAAGGGGATAGAAGCTTAGGACCTAAAGATAATAATAAAAGCCTTATGATATCTCCTATTAGGTCTTAAATTTCTATTACCCTTATTAAACTTAATAACTTTGGTATAATACCATAATAATCTAGGATAATTAGGCCGGTATTAATTATATGGTAATATAAATGGTATTAAAAATTTCATTAAATTATAAAATATTTGCTAATTAAGACTGCTTTATTATAGCGGTAAGTTTAGGTAATATCTTAGGAATAAATGTATTATAGCTTATAATTACTAATATTAAGTGTTAAGTATATATTTTATCTTAAGTTTTATCCTAATATATTAAGATAATTATATTAGGTTAATTAAAATATAAAAGGGATGGTTTATATTATATAGGTATAGGAAAGATATAAGAAAGATATTATTAAATATAATAAATAGCGAGGAATTTATTAACCATAAAATTTAAATTTAAAATAATTATAGCCTATAATGTTAACTATAAGTTTAATATAACTATTATTATAATATATTGTAATAATTATATAGGCTTAATTAAGATATAACGCCAGTAATATGCATTATTAGGGATACAAAAGTTATAAAAATATGTTTTAAGTTATAATAAATCTATTAATTAATATTATATTATTCTTTTTATAAAAGGGAGTAAAATATTAAAACTTATTAATCTATTATGGCCTATAGTATTAGCCTTAAAGCTTTACTTACCTTAATTAATTATTAATATAATATAGCGTGAAGATATTTTAATAAGCTTAGATTTTTTTTTCCGATTAGTAAATTATGCCTATTTAAGCTATAATTATAAAACCTATATTATTATGGCTTTATTTAAGTTTTATAAGGGTTATTATATTAAATTAAAAAAGCTTATTAAGAATTTCCTATTGTTAAAATCTTTAATATTAATTACTTTGAAAATCTTAAGATATAGTAATATAGTTATTTTAATGCTTAAATCTTTAATTTAATTAGCAAGTTATACCCACGCTATAACTATTAGTTTGTATTATTGTATTTATAAAGCACTTATAGCTTAATAATTAAATTAAGGTTTAAGTCACTTACGCTTAAATTAAGGTTTCTTAATTAGAAATAAGTATACTTTTTTAAAATATCTATTTAAATAATCTTATAATTTAATAATTATATATTAAATGGCCTTAGAAAAATAATCTTGGAGCGAGATATATAATATACGAAATTTCTTATTTTTTCTTTATATTTATTAAGCTAGATTTAATTATATTATGGCTATTAAGGTAAAAAGATTCTTTAATTATAAATGCTAATTTTAACCCAAATTTAATAAAATATCCTATTCGTATTGCCTTATAACTTAATAACTATATATTGAATAGCTTTTAAAAAAAAAAATCCTTAAGTAAAATATTTAATATATAAAACTCCTTTTCTTTTTTATTAATTAATTAGAGACGATTTAAGTATGTATATTAAGTATTAAAGCTATTAAAGTTGTGGTAGTATTAAGCATTTAATTAACTATATTAAAAGTCCTAATAAAAGCCTTGCTAAAAGCTACTAAAAGGTATTATGTAATATTAAATTATATTTAAATTAATTATTAGTATTTTTATCCTTTTTATATAAATAATATTTAATACTTATCTAATTAAATAAACGTGGATTTGATGTATATTTGATAAAGTTAATAAAAAAGTTAATAACTATAAAATATTAAATTAAGCTATAAATTACCTTAAATTAGGATATATTTAAAAATCTTTGTAAGGATTATAATCCCTTTTAATTAGCCCAAAAATTTTGTGGCTAAGTAGGTATAAAGATTTTTCAACTTATAGTTTAGGCTTTACTAAGGTAATAGTATAGTGGGAGCTATAGTAAGAGCTGTGGCATGTTACACAAGGAGAAAAAATGGGAAAAAATAAATAAAAACCAAATAAAAAATAAATAAAAAATAAATAAAAAATAAATAAAAAATAAATAAAAAATAAATAAAAAATAAATAAAAAATAAATAAAAAATAAATAAA